>BQNB010078252.1:1273-30602 GCA_026074375.1 Tanacetum coccineum
CCCCGGCATTCTCAAAACGTGGGTTCAAGATTGTTAAAGCATTAGCTAAGCATGAGATCAACAAATAATGCTATACTCCAAATTTCAGTCAATTAGATGACTAAAGTGGCAACTTTGGTCTATTAACTTAAAGAGCGGGTTAATTTTAGCTTAAAAAAAGGTTAAGCGGGTCGTAAGTATCCCAAGGTATAATTTTGATTGTATAAAACCTTCTTAATCATTGTAATCAAATAGTCAACATGTCAAATTTTATTTGACAGACTGAGTGTTATAAGACTTTCTGATTATTTTGGACAAAAAGTGCCCCCGGTGCAAGGATGAGCGGGTCTTTACACTATTAATTTGTGTAAACAGTGTGTTACCCTTAAGAAGCTTGATTCACATACCATGACGCCAGTCCTGCTTGTTATTTAACGTAGCAACCTGAAGAAGATAAAAGATAGTGAAGAATGTTAAAAACACCAGAAAATATAACAATCAATTGTGTGTTCTAGTAAACATACCCGAGCGGGCCATGTAGAGGAGGAATATCCATTGATACAACTACCAATACAACGTGCAGCACGTCCCTTGTCACCCTTCAAGATGTACTGCAAAACCAACATGGAAGAAATTACATGGGGCATTTCAAGAATGATCGTGTTGTTAGAAAGGTTGTTTGGAATACTTGTTCATGCAACGGATGCATATAGCATGAACTTATATGAGCAAACATACTTTATTAGATGAAAGAAAACCGAAGGTTCATGGTGAATTTTAGGCATGAAATTCTCAGTAGTCAGTGGAGCCGTGTTTCTTTGTTCATGTTTTCATAGTCATCACCATGCTTTTATTTTCCATCATTTTCATTCAATCATAGAACAAAACTTTTATAGAAATCATTTTCAAGAAACAAAATAATTTGAGTAAAATACAACCTTTAGTTTGAGTAGGTTTTGAGCAGAAAGTTTCTTAAAACATCGTCTAACATGTCAAAAAACTATGAAGTAAAAAGCGTCAAACTAAAATCCTAATAAATCCTAAATCCATAAACCTGTCTTGAACTTGCTTAAGTATCATCTAGTACAAACATCCTTCAACACAATTAAGCCCAAAACCAAATAAGCCATAAGTCGGGGCTAAGTGCTAATATCTAGCTGATTTTTTCATAAAAGAAATAGAGTGACTACAACATCACCAAAAGTCTAAGGTTAAGTGTGGCATCAGATTATCATTTTCATGAGTTTGAAGTACACCTCGCGAAAATTTGTGTGTTCTAGTACACATACCAGAGCGTGCCATGTAGAGGAGAAATATCCATTGATACAACTACCAATACAACGTGCAGCAGGTCCCTCATCAACCTTCAAGATGTGCTGCAAAACCAACGTGGAAGAAATTACATGGGGCATTTCAAGAATGATAGTGTTGTTAGAAAGGTTGTTTGGAATACTTGTTAATGAAACGGATGCACATAGCATGAACTTATATGAGCAAACATACTTTATTAGATCAAAGAAAACCGAAGGTTCATGGTGAATTTTAGACATGAAATTCTCAGTAGTCAATGGAGGATGACAGATCAACTTAGTTATTCTTACCTCCATTATAGCAATTCGGGCCAACCTTAGTAGACTCCCTCCTACGACTGGCTAATAGCTGCAGGTATACCATTGATGTGAGAACAAACTGGAATCAACTCTTGAGAGTACGTAGACGCTAGCAAGACCATAGCCTCTAATGCTGAGCTGATTTTATGCGTAATGCCAAAACCAACATGGGCGACCCATTACCCTAAGACCGGAATGCCCACAAATGAACCTTCTCTCATAAATTGCACGTTCACTCTCTTTTCTTGTATTCACAAGAACATACATCCAAAAGAAAATAAATTATAACTTACTTCTTGTTGTGAGTGAGTGCCCACTTCTCACTACAGCTTTTAACCGCCTGATCTTCATGGCTCATCCAAACTACCCACTTATCTTTAGCTAGTTTAAAACCTAAAATCAAGAACCCACAAAGATAAATTCCTAAATTTCACATTAAAAATCAAACCTTAAGATTTTCAATAAAATCATCAGAAACTTAAAAATATCTAAATTAAGCTGGTTTATACTAAATCTGTATAAACCAACTCAATTATAAATCATCCATCATGCAAATACACTTAAATTCCATGTAATCACTAAAATTTTTATACATAACTCACAAAAGCAAGCTTTTTTGCTTTCTCTTTACCATTAAAGCTTTATATGATATCAAAGTGACCATCAATTTCAGCCTTTATCCTTCACTGATTTAATGGTCACTTTGGCAGGCTTTTGTAAAGGCTGGAAAGAGGTAGGACACATGGTCACGTCGACAACGGGAAGCCTTAGGTAATGGGAAGTTAGAGGGTAAGTATATCATATATGACACCCGTTTTTAAAACATCCTATGTTATTTAACTAATGTATTCTTATATGCTTAAGTTCCTATCTTTTTAACTTTTAAGCATCCTTGAAGCAACTTAATATAGAAATACCTGGCGCGTTACGATAAACAAACTAATTTGTTTCGAAACATTAGGAACGCAGCTCATTCGTACTCTAACTCAAGCTTGCTGACTTGTGAACATAACATGACAACAACGCCATTAATTCATTTCACTTTACATTTAACACTTTATCAAAAACACCAGTACCTTTGTTATCTTAGTAGTTATCTTCGATCAAACGTGTAGAATAAAATATAAAAGCCTCAAGTTGATTTAATACACTGATGCAGTTAAGCCGGTTCCAGTACCCCATATCCCGTCCATCAATATACCAGTTTCCTACAAAATTTAAAGGTTAAATATGTTTGGAACATAAAATTGTTACTAACTGGTATTAGTGACTATATAATGACATGTTCATTTCTTACCAGCCAAGTAGCAAAGAAACGTCTATAACTCATAATTCCATATATCATGTGACTATAGGAACGAAAACATAGACCAGTTTTTGTATTGAATTTATGTTTCCTGAAGTTTAGTTATACCTTTTATATGTTATGCAACAGGCAGAATGATCGTAGACAGAATCGTAGCACGTCTTCTCAGATCCCATATGTATATAATGCTATCCAAATCGTTCTTTTTCTTCCAAGACGGGGAGTTCTTTTAGCACCTGCAAGTTTACGCCTGTTGCATTCTCTTGGCCTGCATAGCAGTCACAAAATTATAAATAAGCATGAACATTATGTAAGACACTTTAAAAATTAAATGTAGCACTGGAGTCGAGATTATAAAAAACGCAACACATAACAGCAAGGAAAACCCTTATTTTGATTTTCGAAGATGTGAAACTCTAAAACAATAACAAACACAGAAACATTGCAGCTTACATCTTGCGGGAAATGTACCAGGTTTACTCCGTGTGAATAGGGTAGTGTTTTTTCTCGTGAATTAAGAATGATCCGTGTGAATAGGGCGGTGTTTTTTCTCTCGAATTAAGAATGATCCGTGTGAATAGGGCGGTTTTTTTCTCGCGAATTAAGAATGCTCCTTGTGATTGTCTCGTGAATTAAGAATGATCCAGTAAATAATTAGGCTCAGATATGTAAATGGGGTCCGGGTAACAGAAATATCTGAATTCCGCCATGGCTGTAAACGAACCTAGTTGCATAGTAACCATTTGTACTACGCCATCCAGTCATTGCCTCGCCAAGTTACAATCGAATCTTCAGTCACCCATTTGATTACGCTCAAGTTACAACAATCAACACAACCCATTAAAAATGTCATGTCCCATATAAAAAAGGGTTAAAATGAAATCATTCTCCTTTTATGATTTAAAGAAAATCATATTATGGCAAAATCACAAAAACCCATTTATGAAATTCCCAGCCTCTTTTTCGCCTGAGCCTCATTCATTTATCTCAACTGATCGAAAGAAAACGCTACATCCGCCATGGCTGCAAACCTACAAAGGTTGCCCCGCCAAGATGCGGATGGTGTCATCTATAATCAAACACAGAGTGTCATCACAACCTCCTATAATCCCATTCTCACCTCATCATAACTACAACTGAACACACATGGTCAATACAAATGATCTCACGCTTGCCTGGATCCACCTGAGCACATGGAAAATAGGCTGGCTTTCAAACTTGACCTTTTTTCAATTATATTATAAGGGACAACCATGTAAAGAGACATAAAAAGGAGGATCTGCAATGGCTGCAAGCTTAGGAAGCCCCGCAATGATGTAAATAACTCATGTGTCGTTGTGTGGTGTATAATTTATTGATTCAAGTTTTAAATTTATATTTTGCCGACTAAACCAAAAACAACACTTTAACTCGCAGTGTACCCGATCGGTAGTAGTTTCGTGGTAAGTAGGGTGTCGAACACTTGAAGCGAGGTTAAATCTATCAATTTAATTAATATCTTGGTTATCTAATCAACATTTAATTCTACTCTATACTAAACCATAGTATTTTAAAAACCTATGTCAGATCTAAATATCGTAATTCTAACAGAATAAAGGAGTTTTTCAGCCTAATAGGCACTTTTGTATGCTAAAGCACGGTTGGTTGTGACTACAATCCAATTCAAGCACTTAAACCACACGAGAGCTAAATAACAAGGAAAAAAGTGTGTTCGATCCTTCTATAAAAAAAAACTTGGTATTTAACCATTATAATCCGATTAAGAAATTTGTTTGTTTATTAATGCAATGATTCTTCTCTGATGTGGCATATCATGTCATTAATGACATAGGCGTTACATCATCCTAAAACCTAGACACAATAATTCTGTCACAAATTAAAGCATCTCCGCAAAAAGCATCCTTATTTGCGGATTATAAAAATATCTTTATCTATGGGATTAAGGCAATGGTGATCTTGTAAGAACCCAGCTCTAGAGACTTTAACCAATTAAACCGGCTTAATGGCAATTTATACACAAGTAGTCCACTTGTCTAACTACCAATGGAATCAAAACTTACTTGTTGAAATATCTAGGTCACCTGCTAGTCACAACGATCAATATAAACCATCGACAATATCCAATTAAACTAGTTAATACCGAGAGCTAAACCTAGACACAGACATTATAAGGACAATATTGTGTAACAATTATCTAGATGTATAAATTAACTATAGTGGAGGACAACTCCCGAACTCTAGATCTACTGGATCCGTGTCACTAAGATCTAGTTGAATGATATTCGCATACAAAAGCGCGTAAGCAAAGTTAAATATGATAAACAAAAGCAAGCATACAATGATAAATCCAAGAAATCAAGATAAATAACACCGAAACATTCAGACATCATAATAAAGGCTAAATACAGAAGGTATTAGCGTTTAAACGTCATAATAAAAAAAAGAGAAAATTATTTAGAGGCCAAGGTAAAACTAACCGAGTTAATGGACAGATACCAAAAACAAAAGATTACTAAAGTATATGTAATTACATGTTGTCTCCTATGGAATTGACAACGTTGCTCGACCTCTTCTGCTCTATTGTTTTCCTCTGAAAATCCGCTTTTTAGTTTAGGTATCCAAGAATATGATTTACACACCTTTTTTCCCTTAAAACTCGGATTTTGAGTTTGCAATTATAGGTCTGGAAGTTTGTTCGAAACGGCGAACCCAAGAGTTGGATATGGCGTATTAGGGATTTTCTTAGAGTAGAGACCACCATTGGGGACCACGCTTGATATCTTCCAGAATATTATATTGATTCCATATCTTGAATACGGTGTATTGATTCTCTCTGGATACGGCGTATTGATCTTTATTTCTCTGTGGTCTTTGGTGAGTGCAGGCACGGATACGCCGTATCTTCCTTGATGGATACGGCGTATTGGTTTTCAGAACAGTAATCTTCAAAATATCTTCATTTAAACTCTAGAATGCGCGCCTTTAGATAACTTTTACCAATTACTCAATAATCACTGCTTCTCATATATAAACGACTAAGTAACAATTCTTTGCAATAACTAAACAAAATGGGTTAATAACATGGGATAAATGATGCTATAAAATAGCCGTTATTTGATGTCATCAAATATCCCCCCACTTGAATCCTACTTGTCCTCAAGTAGCGTTTAGAAGTTTATAAAAATGTATCCCTAAGGATATTTTCTGTTAAAGCACTTTTTCGATCTATTACAAGTACACAACCAAACACCTTACGAAATAGAAAAATGAAAACACTCAAATCACTCAACTAATCTATGTGGTAACATGTAACTAATTCGCTCAATTGCTCGGTCGTGACGAGTATTCTATCATAAGCTTTGCAAGGATACACATCTCCACCGCTAAACCTAAGGAGTAACAAGTTTATAAAGGTAAATATGGGTTTTTGTATGGAAAGGCGTACGGTTTGATCATTCTACAATCTTTCACTAGAAGTACCACTCCAACAAGGCAGTTGAAGCACACATACACACCCGGAATGCCAGGATAGACATGCGTGTTCGATCACAACCCCATTCGAATTTAACCAACGGTTAGGATGAAGAATGATATAGGGTAGGAACCTTCTAACTTTCACCAAACGTCATAAACCAATAAGGTACAAGACATGCATACATGGCCGTAACGACGGAATAGACATGCATGTTTGTATGAATCCTCATTCGCGTAAACCAGCGGCTAATCATCAGGTGAGAGGGAAGTAAATTATTGTTAAATAAAAATCAAGAAACAAATAGATTAAGACATAAGATACAAGTTGCTAGACACTTATTTCCCGACCGTTACCATGATAAAGACACAACTATTTACAACGTCTTGATCATCAATCAAAAACAACAACCTAAGTTGGCGTTCCCGTAACGGTCAACTTCCTAATCATCCCAAAACTTTACATACTCTACAAGGCAAGTGGCGATATCTTCCACTTTGTACAATACTTTACATCGTTGATTTTTTTAGACGTATCAACGAATAATCGATCCTTTGTGTAATTCCTTCGGTAGTTGCAAAACGATTATCTTCAAACTTCTTTCTCTTTTTTTGTATTTTTCTCATTTTTTTGATTTTTTTTGCTAACTATACTTCAAATCTCGATGTAGTTTCACCATCTTTACGATCATAATAATTCTGGATAATTTCTTCGATACTTCCTTCATCTTCAGATTCACCAATAATTGTGACGGTAGTAAAATCACATGAGCTTTGACTACTAATATACATTCCCATTTGCAATGCGCAAATTAAATTTCTATCCGCATCAAAGATAAGAAAAATAACACAAGACTCAGGAATTACAAATTAGTATACTATATGACAATGGATCATGTTTTGTACGTGCATGCTGTGATAAAAAACATAATAAAAATATAATTCATACCTGTTAGGAAGAGCAGACCTTGAGGAGGCAAGTGCATTTCATTATCCGAGAAAATCATTACTGTTTGACATTGTCTTGGATTGTGTGACTTTATGTCCACAAATTTTCTATGCTTTGCAGTAATGAATCCAAAATTGGTGTGGTCTTTGCATCTGCCATAAGATTCTAATCTTTATTTTATGTTACGGTCCATATGCAAAAATTATTTACTATCTTTGTGGTCCATTTGCAGAAAATGAATGACAAAATTTAGAGACACAAATCAGTATTTCATTATCATAATAGGATTACACTAGATCACAAAAGGATTACACTTAATAACAACAACATTAAAGGGTTCAAAGCTTTACTACAACCATATAAACAACAATCATACACATGATAACAACAACTTTCCTATAAAAATCTACACTTTCATTGCTTTCTTTCAGCTGCATTTTCAAGCCCAAAATTTGCTTCTCCAAAGTTGACTTTTCAAAGTCAAAAGCCCTTTCCATTTATCTTATTTTGTGTTGGTCTGCATTGATCTTTGTTTGAAGGAAATTGACCTTTTGCAACAACTTGAAAACCTCTTCTTTGTAGTACTCACTTGGTAACTCAGGATCAACCCAATAAAAGGTCTTACATTTTGAACCCTACAAAATTAAAACAAATGAAATGATAATGTAGTAATTAATACCATACAAGATACAATAATAACTTACTAACCCTATAGTAATTAATACATCTCAGAAAACGTCGCATTGGATGATGAATGGTTTTTGCGGTTTGCAGAATAACGGGTTCCTTACATATGCATTCTCTTGGTGGTGAAACACGGTTGTGGCTTCGATTAGATGGTGAGGATGACATGTTTGGTGTAGAATCGATTTGGGGATGAAGTTAATGTTAGGGTTAGGTTTTTGGGGATGGTATGAATGGATTTAGGGAAAACAAGAAACAAAAAAAACAAAAAATGAGAAATATAAACTTAAATGTGTGAGTGGAAGTCCTACATGGAAGTCCACGTAGGATTTATAAGTTCTGATTCGGTAAAACAAGTTTCAGTGTGCAAATCAACACATAACATGAAAGTTCGTTACATTAAGTGGAACAAAAAAAAGTTCACGTACCAAAATGGAACACTTTACAAGGTCGTTGCTATTGTACGGCTAAATCCCAAGAAAATATGCATACATTAAATTAGTAATGGTAAAAGTTTCAGTAGCTAGTGGCTTCAAGAACTTGCTTGGTAACTTTTTAAGCTAGAAGACTATTTATAGAAGTCTAATGTTTTTTTAGCCATTTTGTAGTGTCATTTGATCTTTATCATTCCATAAGGTAGCACTACAAGAAAAATGTCTCTTAGTGACACAAAAAAGTGTCAGAAAATGTCCAAAAAGCTGTCACTAAATACTTTTTAGGTTGCTCTGTAGGCGTGTTTATTTTTTTGGTATTTGTATTAATTAGCAACTTGTTAGTTTTTCTATACCAAACAAATTCGTTAAAAAAAGTAATTGATTGATACAAAGATAATTATAGGATCGAATTTGAACTTGCAACCTTCATTTTACACTACATATCCCCATAATAGGGCTAATAAAACTGTTTGAATAAGCATCACTAGAAGGAAATTGTACATGTATTTACAAACCAAACTAAAATATTGTCACTAAAATTCAAAGACATTCACCAAACATACATATTAAGAGTCACAAAAGATAACAATACAAAAACATAAATCGAATTAAGGAAGGTATGTGAATATTTTGTGACACGTTTTTTTCTGCCAGAAATCGTTTGCAACTCAAATTAATTTTTTCGCTTATATGTACCAGGGTTCTCTTGCTTGCTCGCTAATAATTACAGTATGCTGTTAAAATTCAAGCTAACAAGTTGGATATACTAATTAATTACCATAATATTAAGGGTTAGGGGCAAAGTGATAGGTACACGAATTCTCAGTTTCGTCCAAATCTATGTTAATGTATAGAAAGTCTCTTGCTTGACTATGGTTCTCGAGCGTTTAAAACGAACAATCATATTCAAACATTACAAATTATATGATAACTGACTTTAATCCTTGATTCTTTATAGATAGTCTTAAGGTAAATTTGAAGATGATATTCTTACTTCATATAAAATGATGTAAAAAGCTACCAAAATTGTTAGGGTTACACAAATCACAAAACCACAAGCTTGAAATGCAAGAAAATAATTCAAGTATAGTCCATATAACCCCTAATGGTCCACTAAAGACATTCCAGTCCCTCAATTAATTTTCACGTCTTCGATCATTATAGAACCTCCTTATGAACTCCTCAGCTGCTTCGTCCACTTGACCATCTTCGCCACCATTAGTTACCGGCATAGGTGAGTCGGTTATCCTCATTGGTGAGGTGTTTGTCACCATATCGAGAGCCTTAAGAACCGCATAATTGATGACTATATCATCACAATCATTTACCGCTAGTGGTGGGTTATAATTAGTGAGATGTTGGCATTTATTTCGGTTTTTCTTGTGGGAGGAAAAGATAGAGAGTGGGTAAGGAGGGGTGTTTTTGCAACTGAATTCGTAGGATGATGAGGTTGGTTTTCCGGCGATCTTGCCTCGTTTGATAATCATATTAAACTCAGCCATGATTTTTGCTTTGGAAATTCCTTTCTTTAACATGAAGAACATTACACGCATTAATCTCCATACTTTTTTGGTGATTATTGGTAAGTGTTGCTCCATATCTTCTCTCTAGATTCGTTAAGTGTGTGAAATAAAGAGGTGTTTGATATATGTTCAATTGTTGATGATCAAATGAGGAGGTAAAGAGTGGTATTTAAAGGAAGAAAATAAAAAGATACAAGTAAAGAAAAAATAAAAATTAAACCACTTCACAAAGCAGTGTGGACTTTTATAAAAGGAAGTTGTTCAAAACATACTATTACAATTATGGAATTCTTTTGCATGTATTTTTATTATACTTTTCTTACTTTAATCTAAGTTTTCCATTCCTAAAAACACGTTGAATTACTATTTTTATGCACATATGTATATGTCATTTAGGTTTTAGTTTGACATTATTTTCAGCATAATTTGGATTGTGTAGGCAGGGTTATTGTAAGAACAACTTCTTCTTTTTTTGTTGTGGAAAACTCACATAAGTACACTATAAAATACATATATACATACGTCTGAAGTCGAACTCGAACCCTCAACTGCCTGAAAGAGAGATATCGTAACTTCACAACTGCTAGGACACCCTTTAGTCGACTTTGTTTCATCTGGCCTATTGCAATATTTTACATAAGGTTACCATGTGCAGTAAAGCTAAATCATCTTAACAATATCATGTATTCATATGTGTTGGCCTTTTGTTAATCGAACTAGCTTGAGCTGATTATTTCTCAAGCACGCACTAGTGGTATATACTTACGGTGGTTCCCGATTTAGGCATTAGTTCTTTAACTTCGACTGTTACATTTATGAGCAGCCATCGGAACAACATGCAAAAGCAACTTATTTTTGTGCGAGTGTGGTAGGTAATGATAGGAAGAAAAGGTTGGTCAAAATGAAAAATATCGTTGTCCCACACTTTTGATACCAAACTAAACATTCATATATACCGTTAACCTTTGTATATCAATCATCGTATGATTAATTAAAGACGAAGTAATCAAATGCAGAATCTCTAATTGATGTTTGAAAATCTATCTGATGTTACATGGCGCCTCTGCGCACAAAAAAATATCTCAAGGCGTGACCTTTTTACCTACATATTTCTATAAGTTAGCGATCGTTTTCTGAATACACAGAATATGATGATCACAACTATAGAATAAAAGTTAAAAGAATAAAATGCATGAAACAGAAATCGCAAGGGTTTGTGATTGTGGGGTAATAAATTTACTGGAGAAACCCTTTTCCCTAAAAAAAAAAAAAGTTTGTCATTGTGATGATTTGGTTACTTTAGTTTTGAGTGTTTGATTTTTAGGTTTGGTATGGTAAAGTAACGATATTTTGTTATACAAACATACCATTATCATTCTGGTTTCTCCTTTTTAAAGGTGGCCAGCTTCGTTTATGCCTTTAACATTTTTCTTAATGGTGTACATGACACCGTACTTAGTTAGTTTGGTACAAACTGCATAAACAAGCTGCCACAAACAAAAACTTTGTGTAGTGAGAACGGCCAGCCTTAACTAACTAGTAGTTATTAACAATGTAATTTAATTTAGAAGTCACATATTGGAATGTTGTTTTGGGGATCTTGAGTAAAAGACTTGTTTAAAGATGTTACCGACATAAATAAAATGTCTGTACTCGTGTTAGTGACCATGTATAGAATAGCAGTAAATAGTTTTAGTTTTTTTTTTTAGTTTTTTTTTTTCTAAAATGTGCTCTTCAAATTCTTTCTTATTTTGTCAAATTGGTTATAATATAAGATGTTTTATTTTCTCGGTAAAAGGTTTGTATACCCGGTGAATATATTTCTCTAAAAACTGTTGAAGTTGAAGTACATAAAATGAGAGTGAATCTCACATCTCAACCCGTTAAATAAACGGTAAAGCTTACATAACAAAGACACTAGTACCTCCAAAGCTAACCACTAGACTACATTCCACTCAACAATGAACCAAAATAAACCAACGTCTAATTTGACGACAAATATTTATATCAAAAGCGTCAAAGAATGCTCGTTGATCTACCGAATTATGTGTTTTATAAAATCACATATCTTGTTTAAAATAGTAATGTGTTTACTTTGCATAGGATTTTGGTAATAAAACATGTTTTAAGATTTTGGTAATAAAACATGTTGATTGATCGACTGAGTTCTAAAGGTCCTTCAAAGTGGTACTATTTGGACAACTTCAATTCGGCTTTGCTTTTAACTTTAACGTTTAGTCATGTTTCAAACGAAAAAGATTCATGGGTCATGTGATAGATTATTAATATCAGTACAGATGTTGTGCATGATATCATGGTATATAAATAGCTAGCTACAAGATAAAATGATGTGTTTCTAAACATCATTTTAAACTGTCGCTAAAAAACAAAAACAAAAACCCCAACGATTCTCTCCTAGGCGATTTTATTGGCGATCACATATTAAACCCTAATATCAATCTTCTCCCTTCAAATATGCTTCTAAATCTCTATAACACTTAAGTTTTGCATCTTAATCTTTGCTTAGGTATGCTTAACCTTAGTATTATTCAGATCGTGTGGTTGGTTTTGGGTTGCGGTTGATTTTTAGGGTTCTTTCTGCTATCGTCTAGGTTACGGTTTTGTTTTTTGGTTCTAGGGTTTCGTTGATCATCAAAAACGTTCGACTATATCCTTTATCTACGGGTGATTAACAACATGTGATAGGATAATGTCAAAACCCTAACTATTTAGGGTTTTCTGCGTAGATCGAAGATATACGCTACTTGTTTCTTCATGGTTTTGATTTGTTTATGTCTTTGGGATAATGAAAGCGAGATTCTTGGATTCTGGAGGGGGGTGCAAAGAAGAAAAAGGCTAATGATTCGAGTGAAAAGGTCAACAGTGCTAATGATAAGTCGACTCCAGATGCTATTGATTTGTCGAAACATGTTGCTGAATTACCTTCATTGAATACATTGACTGGGAAACCCATTGCTGATCCAATGTTGGATTCGCATACACCAGGTAATTCTCCTGGTGTGTCTAATTCATATGCTAACGCTACTGGTAAACCGAATAGGAAGAGTGTTAATTTTCGCACTTTATTTACACCGGGTGGTAATGGGGTTGATGTGGTTGTCCCTGTGGAGTATATTAAAGCTATTAGTGAAAGGTTTGCGAATACTGCTTATGGTTTCTTCTTGGGAAAGCGGGTGGCTTATCCCGTTGTTGCTAACTATGTTAAGAACACCTGGAGTAAATATGGCCTGGTTAAATCAATGTTTAGCTCATCTACCGGGTTATTCTCTTTCCAGTTTAGCTCTATGGATGGTTTGAATGCAATGCTTGAAAATGGCCCATGATTTATTCGTAATAATCCGTTTATTCTTAAAAAGTAGGAACCGGATATGAATTTAATGAAAGAAGATGTTGGGAGTGTTCTGGTCTAGGTTAAACTTTATGTTGTCCCCGTTATTGCGTTTAGCAAGGATGGTTTGAGTGTCATTGCTACGAAACTTGATACGCCTTTAATGCTTGACTCTTATACTTCTTATATGTGCTTGCAATCTTGGGGTAGGTCCAGCTATGCTAGAGCAATGATCGAGCTTCGGGCTGATGTAGAGTTGAAAGATATCATTGTGGTGGCAATGTCTAACCTTAATGGGGAGGGATTTTATACGTGTATTGTCCGTGTGGAATATAAGTGGAAACCCCATAGATGTGCGTGTTGTAAGATCTTTGGTCATATTCAGGTTGAGTGTCCCAAGAATCCTGGCTTGGGTGTGGTAAAGAACTTGAAGACGCCTATTCAGGCTCTTAGAGGTGTTTTGGCTGGTCCAAAAGTGAGATTTAAACCAATAAAAGAGTATAGACCTGTTTCTAAAAAGCCCGCTGCAAACACTAGCGGTACTAAAAAGAAAGAGGTGAAGCCTACTAAAGAGATTAGTAATTCAAACCTATTTGATGTGCTTAATTCGATTGTTAATGGTGGGGAGTTGGGTACCAATGGGGGGGGCTTCAAATTTGGCTAGTAACGGGGCCAATTCTAGTGGATCATCGTTCTAGAATGTTGAAACTAGTAATACTAGTACTACTCCTATTATTGATAAAATTAGGAAGATTAAAAGGCTAATTATTGATGGGAGAGCTACTTTTGTGGATGAAAAAAGATTGAGTATTCAGATGATCATGATAGTGAGGATGAGGTTGAATCAGTTGATAATGATATGGCTCGCTCTATGGCTTCAGATAGTGTTGATTTTGGCACTAAAAGTTTGTTGGAACAATGGAGGGATTCTTATGAGAATGGTGACTATGATGAAGTCCCATACGATGATGATATGTATGAAGGTCAGAATTTTCCTGATAAGATTCAAAATATATGCGATAATTTGGATATCAGAGTTCGAGGTCGTAAGAAGAAATAGAATCTGTTTTCTTTTTAGTCTATATAACAGGCGGAGATATGGGACTCACCCTCATCATATGTACATAAATGTTTTTTTTGGAGTAATAAAATTTACCGAGGAAACCCTTGACCCAAAAATAATAATAATTATAATTATCGCTAGGTAAATTAATTCTGTCACTAAGTAAAAGACTCGCCAATTAACTTGTCCCACGCTAACTTGACGATAACATGACACTACCACGTAAACTTGACACTACTGACCAAACTAGTCCCACGTTTGCAACACCGACCCTTAAACATACATTTACTCTAACCCTCAAACATACGACGACTCTAACACATACATAAAAGAGCGAAAAACCAACACATTAAGATAAAATCCAAACCCACAATATGCACGTCACTAAGGGCAATCACCCGGCAGATCGAAGTCACATAAAGAATTTCAGGATTGGTTTTACAGCTCTTTTCGGAAAATATTATTAAAAAAAATCTTTGAACACCTAGCCAGGACTAATAAAGTAATACGGAGTAATACGTTTAACACTAACAAACAGTTGTGTCACTAACTACATCTAAAATCGACTCTCACTAAATACAGTTTTCGCCAGCAAATATTTGCCTTGTAGACATACTCGCCCTAATTCGTTCAATGTTCAAGAATCTACATTAATGTATATGAAGGTGTCTTGGTCGACTATATATTGTTCTCGCGTGCTAAATTCAGTTCTTCATGCTTTATAGAATTTCCAATAGTTAATAGATGTCAAGAGAAAATTGAAATTACATACGTAGTATATAAGAATAATCACCGGCGAGTAAAAATAATAGATGATTAGCCGATTATAGCAGCGATGGTGTATAATAGTGTTATGGTCGATTTATTCGTATTTATTTTTTAAAAGGATACCAAAATTGTTAGGGCTACAGAAATCACAAAACAAGCTTAAAATACAAGAAAATAATTCTAGTATAGTCCCTATAATCCCCTAATATTCCACTACAGACATTCCAGTCCCGCACTTAATTTTCACGTCTTCGATCATTATAGAACCTCCTTATGAACTCCTCAGCAGCCTCATCCACGCGATCATCTTCTCCACAATTAGTTACTAAATACGGTGAATCCGTTATCATCATCTTCTCGTCCAATGGGCTCCCGAATTCCAAAAGTGGTGGCGACGTCATAGTGGCGCTTTTCAATATATCGTGAGCCTTGAGAACCGCATCATTGATTACTATGTCATCACTATAGTCAATTGCGAGTGGCGGGTCAGAAGTAGCAAGATGGTGGCGACTGTTTTTGTGTTTCTTGTGGGAGGAAAAAAGAGCGAGTGGGTGACGAGGGGTGTTTCTGCAGCTGAATTCATATTCGCTACATGGCAAGGTTGGTTTTCCAGCGATTTTGGCTCGTTTGATCATCATGTTAAGATCAGCCATGAATTTTTCTTTTGAAATCCCTTTCTTTAACATGAAAAACATCACACGAATCAAACGCCATAATTTCTTAGTGATTATTGGTAAGTTTTGCTCCATTCTTTCTCTAGAGAGATCAGAGAGATCTTTTGTTCTTAATTTCTGATCAAATGAGGAGGTAAAGAGTGGTATTTAAAAGAAGGAAATAAAAGTTTCATGTAAAGAAAAAGTTAGAAGAAAGCCACTTTACAAAGCAGTGTTGACTCTTATAAAGAAAAGTTGGTCATTGAGAGGGTGTTTTGCATGTTGAAAAAAAACTACTAAAATATGCAATGCTAGTGTTAGGGGTGGCAATTTCTGACTCGACACGAAACCCGACCTGAAACCGACACGAAAATTAACAGGTTCAGGTTGAGTCTAAATAGATTTGGGTCGGGTTTGGGTCGACCCATCTAACCCGTTTATTAAACAGGTCAGGTTTGGGTTGAGAATAAATTGAGTGGGTCGACCCGCCAACCCGTTTAAGATTTTTTTTCTTAAATTTAAAATTATTTATATTTTATTATACAAGTTAAATGGTTTAATGGGTCGACCCACAAACCCGTTTAACGTGTTTAACCCGTGTAATGTGCTAACTTTTGTATATGAAGCGGGTTAAATGGGTCAATCTGAAACTCGTTTAACCTGTTCAACCCGTGTAACATATTTAACCCGCCAACCGAAGTATATACGGGTTAAATGGGTCAGGTTCGGGTTATATGTAAACAGGTTAGGGTTGACATAGTTGACCCGATTATTTAAATGGGTTAGGTTTGGGTTGGAATTTTCTGACCCGCCAACCTATCAACCCGAACCCGCCAACCCGAACCCGACCTGAATTGCCACCCCTAGCTAGTGTGTTACTAATAGTAACTTACTATAATATACTTCTCTAAGTTAAGTTTTCTCTTTGTAAGAATAGTTTTATTAATAATCGTATATAACTTTGTTACATTTACTTGTTTGAACATTTACTTGCAAGTTTTAATAATCGTATATAATACAACTAATAGTAACTTACTATATATATCCAGTACTACAACAAAAACGACTTTTGTCATGGGCAGAACTTAGCGACGACATAAGTCAAAATGGTTTGTTCTTGACTTAGTTTAGTATCGGTTAGGGAAAAATGGAGACAGCTACATCATTTGGTATGTCCTTGGCAAAATTCTAGCATAAGGATATTGGTAGTTTTCTATATCATCAACTATTTTAAGTATTTTTTTATCTACTATAGACTAAAGCCAGGTTTTGTTGAACACGGATATGAATTACGAGTTGCGGAGTGCATATGCGTTTGAGTTAACAGGATTCTGACCGTAACATGAAATAGGGATCAAGGGAGCCGAACCCCTAGCGAGGTCTAGGGGCAGCGCCTCATGCATGGACCAACGCGAGTGTTGGTTCCGGCCGAAACTCAAGAGTTGTGATTGTTAGCGAACCAGAACCAACCAAAACGATTTTGATGAACCCGCACCAACGGTCTTATCTAGTTTTCCCGCCAAAACTCAAGAGTTGTGTGTGTTGACCAACTAACATGAATGTTGGTTCCTATAAGTGCTTTAATTGGAATAAATGCCTACTTATATAACAAGATATATTGGTTTCATTTGAACAAATGAAAATTCGAACAATCTCTTGGTTTTTCTTAGTTTTTTGTTTTCCTAGAAACTGTGTACATTGATTACAGTTCCACATTTGAATCACTACGTAACCACTACACATTCTTAATCCTGCACAATTGTCCATTTTGACCCATACCACATTTGAATCACACACAAACAACTACTCATTTTTAACCTTTCTTTTAAACGCTATTCAGATTATGGTTCTTACCTCCTAAAGAAGCTCAGTAGCATGTGCCAACTACGGATCTAGTGGACTGAGAGTCCAAGGAAGAGCGGGTCTCTGCCTTTCATTGCCAGTTTGCCAACTTTCTCTTCATTAATGTGTTTCGGCACAGGAAGCTGAACCAATATGCCTGCAGCACAATAGACTCATCTTTGATTCATGATGGCATAAATGAAACAAAATGATATCGGGACATATTAAAATTTTACGCCAGAAATATAAGCAAACTTCACATATTAATGTATACTCTTAAATTACTGACCATGTACTTCGGAGTCTGCATTTAACGCGTGGACCTTTGCGATCAATTCAGCATCGGGCACTTGTTCTGGAAGGTCTATGTCAATAGACTTAATTCCAACCTCTGCATACGCTTTTCTCTTCATATTAACATAGCTCCGAGAATCTTTTCTGTGTCCAACAATCACCACAGCAAGTCCTGGTGCCTAAAACAGGCAAAGTGATGACACGAAGTTATAAATTTGATACAGAACCATATATGTTGGGATTTAAATACCTAGGTAACTAGTTTAGCCACGAGTACGCAGCGGATAGGACCTAGTAATAGCATATGGTTAACACAATTAAAAGGTAAATAGAAACGCGTACCTTTTGTCGATTTTATCAAGAAAACGAAACAAGCAACTAAAATAATTGCCTCTACGGTTGCTCACACAATCACGTCAACCGAACACGTTAAGCTATGCTAGGCTTAACTTCACTAATTAACAACCCTTGTATCAATCCCGATTACCACGCAAAACCCTTGACTTGTAACCGAATAAATAAAGAACCGAATTAAGGTTTTCAAACCTTAACACAACCGAAAAACCTTGTAACCGAATAACAATAAACCCGAATACCCTTTTGGGGTTTATACTCTTCGAACAGGAACAAAGAACAACCCTTTGTTTATGATTCTTGAACTTGTCAAGCAATGGAAATCAAGAACGAATAATATGATTAAAGCTTTAAGCTTTAATTTGTTTTTTTTTTCAAAGCTTGTTGAATCCAGATGGATAGACAATCCCAGTTACACCCTAAATACAAAACTTTTATTAATAAACAGTGCATGACAAAAATGTGAATACGAAAAGCCACATAAGTTACTATCAATTTTACCTTTGTATGACCTTCCAACTGTGCCAACATTGAGAGCCCACTACCACAGAACCACGATTGCAAATTCTCGCCATTTGTGCAGTTCACCGTCTTCCCAATAACTTTACTCTGACCAGTAATATTTCCTTCATTATTTTCAACTTTTGTGCAATCCTTAGTCTTGTCACTACTTTTACTTTGACTGACATTGACATTTATATTACTGGTCAACACCTTTTTTAGTGTCTTTGAGGCAATCTGACAATGTTCACGGTTCTCATTGTTCTTCATAACTTTTTGTTGCGGCTTCTCAACAGGAGGCGAATTCCTCGATTTAAAAGTGTTCGGATTCTTCCAAGAGTGCTTTGACTTATTTGTATCCGGTTTTGGCAGGTCTGGGTGTAAAAATCTGCAGGGATTTCTAAGGCATCTTCCTTGTAGCCAATACTTGCATACGGCAGGTTGCACTGGATAAGTTCTTGCAATATTTTGTTGATTTTCACAACCAAGCCGGTTAAAAACCTCTCTAACTTGATTTCTTGCGATGTTGTTTTGACTTCCACATCCAAGTCTCTTGAAAACAGACCCGTCTGTTTTGACTGAGAATCTTTTAGCTGATACTGTTGCCATTCTAAATTAAATTAAAATAGACACCAATGATTAGTTGCTTTCTTCATGAAGATAACCATCAAAGTAAACGAATTAACATCGATCTTCCATCTACGAATGATCCACGATTATCAAGAGGCCCAACACAACTCAGTGACAAAAATCCCATATTCAGAAATCCGTTAGATATGCATCTATCAGGTTCCAAAATACCAACGGCAGAGAATCCATGTGTGGCAGAGATTTGATAAAACGCAGCATTGAAGAACATATTCCAGTAAAAACCGTAACAAAGAACCAACATGTTTAAATTTCCAAAATCTAACAGGCTGGCAGCTCATCCACAGATTCCAAAATAACAATTGCCGAAATTCGAAGCATTGACCAGAATGCATCATCCACCATATATAAATTTCACATAATAACCTAACCCTACTAAGAGAGAGTACATACAACCGATATGTCATCATCGCAAATAAATTAGCCGAATAATAATGATCCTAACCAAACCCTAAGCCTAAAAAAAGAGAAACATAATAATACATATATAAAAACAAAAACATAAATCTAAACCTAAAACTATCAATCCACCGATTCAAATCAATCATCATCATGTGTAGCGATCGAGAGCACCGATAATTTGATTCGATTCGATTTGTAATAAACAAGAGCAAAAGATACAAGAATCGCGAGAAACAACCAAACCTGTCTGTAAATATGGCTTCCACCTGATGATGATCAAATTGATGAATAACAGGATTTTGATGATTAAAATTAGGGTTAGGGTTGAATTTTGGAAGAGTGATATGGGATGATGTGATTTTAAGCCTTCCTTTTCTTTATCTTTATATAGGCAGGGCAGGCAACGGTTTTCTACTTTTGCTTGGACTCCAAGCTAATTATTTTTTAACTTTATGTTTATCTTTTCAGAATTTTATAACGAGTTATTTTACTCTAAAAATTGATGACTTGAATGGTTATGTTTTATTAAAAGGGGTTGCATCTAATTATTCATTGCGCATCGTCTTGTTCATCTAATCCTTGCAATTAAGGAACACTACATCAATGGGTTTAAGTGTTGGTTCAATGTCACAGTCTTCTAAATTTCTAACGGTGATTATCTGACTATAAAAAAATATATAATTAATTTCCTACAATCTATAACTCGGGCTAAAAGTGTTTAGTTCATCTTTACACCATGTCAAACGGGCTAAAAAAATATGTTGCGGTCGTGTCAAGGCCAGTTAATAGGGTTAATGTATTTCATATGAATCTTGCTAGCAAACTTAACTTCCTTTTTATTTTCCCCTTCCACTACCATGACATGCTTCTCGAGATTAAACCGCCTTGTGTTGATAGATTTATGGTCTAACATTCGATCTGCATACTGTAACATAAGCATACACCTTCCAAGAACATCATCCTTATTAGGCCCAACTCTATCTTCGACACTTAAATCAACGGCTCTTCAAATGGTTTCGCTGCTACAAATATCAAGAAAAAATGGAACAAATTTATTTGTGGGCTAACACGACCTGGTCAAAAAAGCAATATGCAATAATGTATGATTAAATTAGTAATAAATGAAGAACCTGTGATGATGAAGGCGAACAAAAAAATGATCACTTGATAATCGCTTTCAAAAACGATTATGAAGGCGAACAAATGAAGTGTCCATGGTCCGCATTCTTTGGAGATGGGGGGTTGTGTAACCCATGGACACTAATTATGAGCACCTCCACACTAATTATGAATACTTGCACATTAAATTAAATGACTGAATCTTTATATATAATAGATTCATCAACAATATAAATACAGTGAAAATAATGATAAACATAGAATGTGCTAAACTTAAGCTTTAAGTTAAGGAATAGATAAGTATGGAAATTATTTTATTCCAATTCCAATACTCCCTCTCAAGTTGGAGCATGGAGATCATAAGTGCCCAACTTAGCAAGTAGGAAACGAAGTTGTTGAGTACCCAACCCTTTGGTAAGAAGGTTTGCAATTTGCATTTTGGAGTCGACTTGAAAAGGTTGAATTTCTTTGAAATCAACTCGTTCACTAACAAAGTAGCAATCCATTTCAACATGTTTGGTTTGTTCATGAAAGACGGGGTTATTAGCTATGTGACATGTCGCTTGATTGTCATAGAATAAAGGGGTTGGTCTCGCGGAAGCAATGTGAAGTCCTTTTAAGAGCCATCGAACCCATAAAATTTCACTGACGGTGGTCGTCATTGATCGATATTATGCCTCGACGAAAGAACGCGAAACCACTGATTGTTTCTTGGTCTTCCAGGAGATGGGAGCACCATCAAGAATAAGAACATGTCCAATACTAGATCTATGTATGTCTGGGCATCCAAGCCAATCAGAATCATAATAGGTAGAAAGGTTATAACCACCTGTTAGAGGAAGCAACACACCTTGTCCGGGTGTGGCCTTTAAGTACCGAAGAACACTGTAGAATACTTATGTAATCAATAACACCAAAGAACAATGAAGAAATCTAGAGAGAGAAAAAGGTTGGGAGGATGCTTCTAGTGAGAGAAAGTAAACAAGAAATACACACTTAGATTATGAGAAATGAAACAACCAACCAACACCCTCTCCATGTATGGAGAGGGTATTTATACACTTGATAGGGGCCGACCTATGGACTAAGTTCATGGGCTTTCCATGGGCTTTTCCTAAGCTAGCCTATCTAATTTCCAAATATTACTTTACGAGCTATCAAACGATATAATTGAAGTGGCCGATACTTTTTGTGATCCTAACAATCTCCCCCTAAGGGAGGTCACTCCATTTTACAAAAACTTAAGCCTAGCATACTATGCTTTGTCTTCAGTCTTGTGCTCGCAGACTTGATTTCTTTACTTTATCTTGTGAACATGATGTAGTGATCTTTGACTTTAGGCTTTGACTTGTATCTTTGACTTGACATGAATGTGATCTTGAACTCCTTGAGATCATCAACCAAGCATAATCTCTTATCATCATCTTGTGATCTTTTGCCTTCTTGTGATCTTGTGACTTCTGGACCAACATGCTCATACTGTTCTTGATGTTGAAAGCGTGTGTAACCATCTTTCTTGATATTCTTTAACTTTAACACTTCGTCACTTTATGGAGGACGTACGATATCAACTTAATACTTCGTCTCTTCAAGAAAGACGTAAGGTATCAGATTAGCGGAAGTCTTGAAACATGTACTTGAGCTTTCATGATGTCTTTATATATGTCGGTCGATTATGAGTTGTGGTATTGGCTTTGACTTGTCATCGGGAAACTGCTACCACCGTCAGGAAACCTGCATGAATGGGTTAGTGATAAACAACATATATGGACGAAAGTGGCTTTGTCACTTCGTCGAATACGGTTGTAACAACCACGGTTCCCCGTTACTCAGTATAAATACTGCCTGTGATCAGGTAGAATTTCGAAGAATCTCATTGACAGGGTTTCGCAGTTGCGCTAGCCATTCTCTTTACCGGAGCATCTCAAAGCAGACAACACAGTGAGAGTGAACCAGTAAGTTACTATCTTCCCAATTAAGCCGTCAATTCGTGTTCAGCTTTCTTATGTCAAGATACCCTTGTGAGGCTTCCTTTCTATTTTCTTATCTAATGTGTTGTGTTGAGAGAGGCTTGTTCTCTTTCCGATTTCTCGATGTTTGTTGTTTGTTTGTTGAGATTTTTGCAGGATTCTCCCAATAAATTCTTTGAAGCCTCTCGTGTCCGGTGTTGTTTCCCGTTCTACTCAAGCTTCTCATTCTTTGTGTGAAATTAGTTTGGGGAGATCCATATCCTTTCATCATTATCGATTAACGTTTATCTTTGCATACTTTATAAACGGCTTAGATTTTCGTAGATTCCTGACTTTAAACATTGAGGACAATGTTTTGTTTTAGTTTGGGGAAGGGAATCTGTCGATTTGATGATTGCTTGCTTATTGTTTTGTTCTCACGTACCCGTTTTCCCACAAAAATAGCAAAATTTTAAATTTTTCAGTTTCTTTAATTAAAAAAAAAGTGTTAAGACAAAAATGTAGGTTTTCCGCTGGTAAGAATAAAAAGTAATTTTTGACCCGATTGAACGTGTAGAGTTCTAGCTTTCTCCCTTAACAATTAATGATGATAGTTTGTGCTAGTCTCATGCAGACTTTAAATATGCAAGACTTGAATCGTTAGTAAATGAAAGCTTGTGCTAATCTCAAGTAGATTTTAAATATGCCGAGTTGGATTTTATATAGGCTAAGCATTTGCAAATTTCTTTTGTGAAGAACAAGAAATGATAGTGTTATTTATAAGGACATGATGTAAAACATAGAATAGTTTGGTTTTGCTTTCAAGGCTCTAATATGTATTTGAATTGTGGCTTTTTCTCCCATTAGCTATGTTTCACGTTTATATAAATGTTTAATAAGATAAAGTTGATGGTTTTTTGGTTTAATAATTAGTTAATAGAAGTTTTCTTTAGTTTCCTTTGTTGATTAAGATGAGTACACATCAGGAATACTTTATTTGCTTAAAAATCAAAAAAAATAATATATAAGTATCTCTGGCCAGATTACTTCATCAAGTCGGAAGGCTGGCCGATGTTGGAGATTTCATAAATAGGAGGGTCCGGTGTCATAATAAGTAGAAATAACCTCTTATCGACTCGCTATCGATGTGGCTTTCGAGATGAAAAGGCAGCCGGTTTTACATATATAATCCAAAGTCGAAATTTGTTTGCTACATCTTGTCGAGCGTATGCCGATGTTGAAACCTACTAAAGGACTGAGTTTAATAATTCTTAATTTTGTCTTGTTTTGTGCCTTAAAAGAGTCCTAAGGGTATATGGTGGCAAATAAGATTGGGTCATTCTTCTCAAAGACTTAGGTATATGACATGAAAGAGTGCCTATTGCTTAAGTAGCCTATAAAAGCCAATATTTTGGCCGCCCGTTGGACTTTAATCTTGATTACATATTGACTTGTGAAAAGGCTAGAGCTAATTATTGCGTTCTTACCGATACACTTTAATTTTGAATAAACAAGTATCGAAACAAAAGTCTTAAAGAGCCTTCGGGTATATGACTTAAGTAAAATCCTGAGATACAAAAGTAGGATTTGCGGGAGGAAAAGTAAGTACACATTTAGTATTTATGAGTAGTGTTAGTATCATGACTTGTATTTAACAATGATCTTGTTTTTAAGCTTAGCATGGGAAAAGTGAAAAATCGGGTATGATGAAATTATCTTTTAGACACTTAATTGTGCTTTTTGTTCTATGATCCTAAAAGTTACCAATGAGGTAATGAAAACATTACATTATGTCAACACAAATAAGTTGTAGTTAATTATCAAGAAAAATCATAAAAAGAGAAAAATCTTTGAAAATGGGAAGTCGGGTGTTTTATAACTTGTGATCTTTTAATTTTCTCAATCAAAAATCTGTGCTACTTTTCAAAAGGTTTAGTTTTGGGAAATTTTCGAGATATTTGGTTATAAGGCATGTGATATTGCGTGAGGACACGCAATCGTTTAGTTTGGGGAATTTTGATAGGTGTAAAATACACATATCCGTTTGTACCTAAAATAACCCAAATAAACCCAAAACAGACCAAAAATGGCAAAAATATGCTTGTATTTGTGTTTTGTGTGTGCAGGTACGGATAAGTCAAAAAATCACAAGAAAACAGTCAAAAGCGAGCAAACACGGACACGAGAATCAGAAGAGTTCAAAAAGAAGCCAAAGATCCAAAGCCTTAGCCAATTTTCTCCTCCAAGGGCCAATCTTGCAATTTCCGAAAGTTATTTATAACTTGAAAGAGAGAAAAGAAAGTCAAGGACCAAATGTGCAAGCTTCCCAAACTACAACAGTTTTAACTGTCGAAAAAAGGGTGAGGGGGTGGGGGAACCCCTTTTTATCTATTCACCCGTCTCTCCCCATTTCACCTCCATGTAAAAACAAAGGGCAAATAAAAATTGAGGGTGCGTTGGTCAATTCAAGGAAGCCAAGCACAAATAAGTTCAAATTAGTCTAATCAAAGGGATACTTATCCTAGCCCAAGCTCAAAGGCCACGTAATCAATGAAAGAAGCACAAATTGTGATGGGTTTTGTGCTAAACTCACTCACAGAACTAACACAAACGTCACATCAAAGGAATGACACGCTGGCAATCCTCAGGTGTCCACTTCTTGATCAAACGGTCACAAAAGGATCTCAAATGATTGATTAAATGAATGGCAGAGATTGAAGATTGGAGAGCAGGGCTAGAGGTCCTAGAAGCTTCTTTCAGAGCTATAAATAGGCCTCATTCTCACACACATAGAGAAATCCGTTTTTTTAGTCTTCTTCTTAATCAAGTTTTTATGTAATTTTTAGTATTTCGTATTTTATTTCTTAAATGTAATCTTTCCTTTTAATGTAATCAGCTTTTTCAGTTAATGAAATTCAGTTTTTAATGTTTTAAATTCCGTTTTCTAAGCTCTCATTTAAAGTCATAAGCTCTCTTAATAAGCCATATTGTCTCATAAGCTAATAAGCTCATTTAAAAGCTCTTTCAGTCTATAAGCTGAAATAGAGCTGTTTGAATTCAGAATTAATCTTATCTAAACCTTTAACTAGTTTAAACTTACATGGATCCTATTGTATCTAAGCTTTTGGAAGGGGATCTTACCTTGGAAGAGATCCCAAGGACTTATACTCTAGCTTATTCATAAGCTAGAGAGCTTGTAGCTGCCTTTATTGGTTCCTTTTGTTTAGCTAAAGGATCAAGTGAGTTTCTCTTTTCATTCTTCTTTAATTTCAGTTTAAATTGCTTAGTTTTAGTTTATATGCTTAATATTGCTTATTTGCTTATTCTCTTGCTTATTAGTGTTTAAATGTCTTTTCTAGTATTTATTAGTTATGTGTCTTTATCTGTTTTTGCTTCAATAGTTATAGATTATTAGTTATTAAATTCTGTCATAAAAACTTATAAAATCCAAAAATATTAGATTAAATAGTTTAAATCTTAGATTAAAGCTTATTCAGTTGTTTAATCATGATTACTAAGTTTGTTTTAAGCTAGTTTTTATCTGGTATTTAGCATTTGTTCATTAGATTTCTCTTTAAAAGCTTTTCTCAAATCTGTCATAATGGTTAAGTAGTGTTTGGTTTAGTTGAATAAAAAACATTCTCAAAATTGGCACTACATACTAACCTAAGTTTTACATGCTGACCCTTTGCACTACAAGTACAACTTCCAAGTTAGTACTGCTTTCATAAGTTAATACTGTTAGCTTTAATCTCAGTAGAATTAGAAGTTTAGTTTCAGCTTATTTAGATTTAGTTTTCATTTTCTAGCTTATTTCATTGCTGATTTAGTTTTCATTGCACCAGCAGTACTTTCAAGTGAAAGTACTGCTGAACTTTTTACACTAGCAGTACTAACCTAAGTTAGTACTGCCGTGTTCTTAGCCTAATTCAGATAAGTAATTTTAGGATTTAGCCTATCAAATTTGTATGACTAAGTTTTTTATATAGCTTAATATAGTTTGAGTCTTTAATTTCATTTTCTAGCTTATTGTCTTAGCTTATTTTTGCTGTCAAAAAGTTAAAAAGCCAAAAACAGAACTTAGAATCTTTAGGATTTAAATTTGTTAAATTAGCTTATAAGTCTAGATTTTATAGCTTATTTAGATGGATAATAAGTAGTTTAAGTTGTCTTTTAAGTTTCAAAGTCTAGTTCAGCTTATTTAGTTCTCTAGCTTATTTGAAGTTTGTGTTTCTTTGCTTATTTCCTGAGTTTGCTTAGTTCTTGATCAATTTCAGTAGCATAAAAGTACTCTAAGCTTAGTTTTCTTTGCATTTATAGATTAAGCATATCATAAGCTTTTCAGAACTTCTTTCCTTTTTCATTTTGATCTAGTTTTGAGTTTTTTATAGCTTATTTTCTAAAACCAAGGGATAAGCCCTACTTTCTGTAATCAGTTTAGAAATAAGCTCTTCCTGAGCTTATTTGAGATTTTCAGCCCTAGTAGCTTTTATTAATTTTGTTCCCCTTAGTTTCTTTTACAACTTTGCTTCTTTGAGTTTTTCATATTAAGCACTTTTCAAATTTCACCTTAATTCGGGACTTAGTTTGTCGTCGGGATAGATTCTCAGGGTAGAAAGTGTAACTTTTCGATTTTAATTGTTTTTCAGTTAGACCCCCGTTAGTCCTTTTCCTTTTTGCATCATTAGTCCATTAGTTAAGTTTTTAATAAGTTTATTAAGTTTTAATTAATAATTAGGGTTAAGTTTTAATTAGTTTAATTAAACTTTTATAAAAAATATAAAATTAGGGCTTTTATTTTTAATAGTTTTCGGCAATTTTTCTTTATTTAGCAAAATTTTAGTTTACATTTTTAGGGATTTAAAAATTGGTTTACTTGCTTATTTGTCATTTATTTATTTGTTTTTCTTTTAGTAATAATAGCTTATCCAAAATATCTTTGTTCCATTCAAATCAGGATCCGAACGAAAACGTGGTTTCAATCTCACTAGTCATTGGGGAAACGACCCGGGTGATCATACTTGCCCGGTTAAACATACGTATTTTATATTATATTATATATATTTTTGAGAGTGAATTTTATCAAGGGAAACTTGGTAACTTTCTTAATTTCTCTTTTAAAATATTATATTATATATATATATATATTTTAGGTATACAAAACTACGAACCAGCTAACGAGCGTTAGTCTTCGCCTTTGACCCCCTGACGTGATTCGCAATTGTTTTATACCTAAAATACATAGTTCGTCCCAAATTCAATTTACTTCTTTCACAACCATCCAAAACACCTTTTATCCTTTTTCTTTAACACTATATTCTCGAGTTATACTTAAGAAAGAAAAATAAAAAAAATGAAAAGGAAACATAAAAGGTTGTGTTCTCGAGTAGCACTTAAAAAAAAGAACTGAAAGTTAGTGTGATTTGGTTTATTTTTAAAGTAAAGCGTGTCCTCCCAAAAATGGCAGGAAAATGTTTACTTCACATTACTTTACTTTTCTTTATTAACAAAACTCAAAAACAAAGGGATTTGAATTGCACACATTCAAAATTAACCGGGACACTCTAATGCTACTTGTATAGTGTTGACAATCTGCATTAACTGTTTGTACATATAAGTGCGGAAATAAATAGTGTAGTGTGCAAATATCTCTAAAATACAAAGTGTAACCCCTATTAAATTAATAAATCTCCAAATCATCATCCCCATTTACAAATATAACAACTCATTCACTAAATCTCTAAATCCTAAACTATTCACCAATACCTTTAACATGTTTCACAATTTGATTTCCTAATATATGTGGTGGTGGTGTTTTGTAAAAAGGTAAATGGGCATGATGAGATTTGAAGAGGGTGCTGACGGCCACATCGATTTTTTGATTTCATGGTGGCCGGTGGTGGTGGTGACGTAGCAGACGATAGTGGTAGGTTGATGGGGTGATTGTGGTGGATTAATTGGTGTAGATGGACATATAAGTATCCATAAATATTACGAGCGAAAATGATAATATCCTAATTTTGCTTTTAAGGCTTGTATGTTAAAATATGCTTGAAGGTTTTTTTGGATATGTGTAGCCAACGCCTGAATTTGCTTAGTTGTCGCTGGAATCTGCTGTTGTGTCATGCCGCTGAAATTTGCTTAACTGATGTGATTGAAGACTAAAAAAATGTTAATGTGGTGAATTGTGGAAACCAACTGTTAGGTCCACTGTTATTGGTGATATCGTTGCTTACACGAGGCAATAAGATAACTACAGTAGCCAAGAACATATTGAGATTGGTAGTATGATTATCAATGTAGCTCATCTAGATCCTGTTTTAAATAACACGAGTAATGAAGAAGCTAATCAGGATGAGTATTAAATGGGTTAATTAGGTTACGTTTAGTTGGAGAATAGTTTCATTCATTCTTATTTCTTGTTTTGTAGG
>BQNB010078253.1:0-30602 GCA_026074375.1 Tanacetum coccineum
CATAAGCTTTTACACATGATTTAGAACAAGAATCTACCTCAAAATCTAAACTGGAAGAACTTCCTGAAGATGTATATGCCATTAAAGCAAAGGTTGTAGGATGCTCTTCTTCATCTTGGTAGCTCTAATCATACCCTCCAATTCTATCTTGAGCAACCACGGCATTTTCAGTAGAAGATTATATTGTCATAGTTCTTTTACTTTTCTCGTTTCCTCTGTTATCCTGATTTCTTGGAGCTCTACATTCTCTTACAAAGTGACCATACTTATGACAATTATAGCACTCTACTTTTGACTTGTGAAAACCAACTCTTTGACCATTTACATCTAACTGCCTGCATGTCCTCTTGATGAATCTCCTAGCTCTAATTGTCAACATGGCAATTTCCCATTGTAGATCCATTTCTTCTAGGTCATCAGGATCAATTTGTTCTAGATCTTCTCTTGATATTTGAGGAGAATTAGGGTGACTAGCTAGGAAAGCACAGATCACAGCATCACTAAGGTTATCTCCAGATGTAGGACTACTTTGAGTATGAGCAGTACTAACTCCATAAGCAGTGTTATCTGCTTCATTTGTGCTGATGTTGTTGTTGCTGTTAGTGTTGTTGGAGGACACAAAAGCCAAATTTTGTGGATTTTGGCTTGTACTTGATGATCTTGTAAGTTCAGGTTCATATATCTTCAAGTTGTTATACAAGTCATCCAAACTGGTGGTTCTATTTCCTCTTTGTTCCTCTAGATCAAAGCATGAGTTTTCCATTCAGATGGAAGACTTCTCAATAGTTTTAAGTTCATGTCCTATTGTGTAATAACTTCGCCTTGAATCTCCAACTGACTAATAAGTTTTTGCAACCTATCAAAAGTTTGATCTATTATTTCTGAACTTGATCCTGCAAAGGTCTCTAATTGTTGCTTAAGTAAAGTTCTCTGAACTTTCTTGGATTCTTTGTTTCCTCCATATCTCTTCTCTATGGCTTCCATGAGTAATTTTGCATCTTTATATGAATGGAACTTCAGTTGATCCTTATTTGGGAGTGCCATCAACAGAGTTCCTCTTGCTTTCATTTCATTCCTCTTGTCCTGCTTTTCTTCTGCAGAAGTAGATTCATATTCCTGCTCAACTTCTCTAACAGTTCTCTTCAGCACGTTGTTACCATTTAAAATTACTTCCTAGAGGGAGTAGTCGGTCATGAGAAAGTATTGTTCTATCCTCATTAATCAGAGATCATATTCCCCAAGGTTGAGGATAGGAATTCTTATAGTCAGAGTTGTAGAAGTAGTTCCTTCCTCCATCTTATCACTGAGAAATAGATCTAGTATATATTGTTTGTTTCTTCTTATTCAAAGCTTCACAACAAGCTCTGATACCACTTGTTGATCCTAATGAACAGATCTTAAACTCCTTAGCTTGATGTAAGGTTTAGTATCCTTAGATAAATCCAAAGGTACTAAGATTGAAACTTTGAGAGTATGATATAAACTATGCGGAATCTAGTTTATACCACTAAGAAGAATAATAGTAATGTGTGTATGACAAACAGAATTACAATCAAAACAATAAGCTTTAATATATTAATACGAACACTCTTTGATAGTGTTAGGGTTTACAACCTTGAAGCTATGACAATGACTCGTTTTTGGTACATTGAATTCTATACCCTAGGACCTCCTTTTATACACCAAGGAGTCCTACAAGGCTTACAATACTTTCCTAAGTTATCATGATCTTTTAAACAAATAACTTATACATATCTTTTACAAAAATAACTCAATACTTATCTTCGTAAGTATTCTTGTTCTCCAATCCTTTCTCTTGTCTTTATCCATTTGACAGTAGAAACTTTTCCAAGCAGTTGTAATCTTTTAGCAGTTTAAACCAGCAGCATTAACTTTTGAACTAGCAGCACTAACTGAGCACAAGCAGCATTAACTACTTAGAAATTTATTCTAGCAGTACTAACATATACTAGCAGTACTAACTTTTGTACTAATAGTACTAATATATACTAACAGTAGTAACTAGCAGTAGTAACTTTATACTACCATAATTTTCATTAGTATCACCAACAGTACAAAGTATACCTAAGCAGTATTAACTCTAAGAATCATCTTGAAGTCTTTAAATCCCAACAATCCTCCCCTAAACTTGATATTCATCTTGTTAATCATCAAGTTTCTTCAATGTAAGCTTCTTGATCACTAGGAGGATGCTTCCAAACACTTTACTGTCTTGGTCTGTTTGCTAGTATGAAGATTTTCTTTAAAAGCTCATCTACCATATCAGAATATTGATCCACTCTCAGCTTGTTACACAGCATCAAAGTCATAAGTGCTCTTGTCAGTGGATAATCTTTCTCAACCAGCATGAAAATATCATGTCCTCTCTTTGTAGACACATGATGAACACCACATGTATCATATAACCTCCATGTCAATGAATCATGCATATATCTCTGAAGCTTCCATAGAGTATCATTTTCATCTGGTTCAAACAACCTCTTCAACTCTACCCAAAGTTCTCTTTCTTTATCTTCAGTAGGTTCTGTTAAGTTGAATCTTTCATGAACTAGACTCCATAGTTTGACTAGATCATCCCTGTCAAAATTCTTTAGCATATCTTCAAAGATCTGATATACCTCTGTGTAATTACCTACTCTGATGATCTTCCAATACATTCTTGAGTCTTTAGTGTAAACTTCCCAGTCAATGATTGGGTATTTGGTTTGTAGGGCTTCAACATTCATTCCTTCTTCTGGAACTATGATCATTAGCTGTTGTAGTTGTTCTTGAGACAGATCATCTTTTGATTCTTTAGCTGATTCTGAGCCTTTTTCTATCTTTTGTCTCTTTGAACTTTCTTGATTAAGTTCTTTTTCAGCATCTCTCTTTGAGCTTCCAGCTACAACTTTAGGAACTGTATCATCACTCTCCATTGGAGTAAAAGTATTTACCCTCTTCATTGTGATCTAAAATAACTCCTTGATCTCATCAAAGGAAAGTTTCTTCAATTATTGTAGAGTGTGACTTCCCATATGCTTGATATAATTACACATGTAAGTCCTTTGTTGAGCTTGAGTCATGGGCTTGTTCCTTCTTTGTTCAGCTCTTTGTTGGGCAAATTTTCTCTTTCTTTCATTTATAAGCTCTACAAGTAATCTTGCCTTGTCAGCTTCAGAATATCTTTCTCTTTCTTGTGCTTGTAACTTGTGTGCTAACTCTTCATCAGCTTCAATTTGAGCTTGTATGTTATCCCATTCTTCAGCATTGAAAGTGCTAGCTTCTTCTTGAACTCTGGCTATCCTTTGCCTTTCTTCTTCATCAAGTTGTTCTTGCAATCTCAGAGCTTCTTCCAACCCAAGTCTTTCTTGCTCTAGTTGCAACTTTGTCTTCTTCTGAACAGGTTCAGCTTCTTTCATAATAGCTTTGCCTTTATCTTTTCTCTTTGCTGCACTTCTTCTGATGTATACTAAACTTTCAGTAGCAGTTTTAACTTCAGGGCTGGCAGTACTAACTTCTGCACCAGCGATACTAATTGGTACATTAGCAGTACCAATATCAGGCTTAACAGTATAATCTTCTTTAGAAGCAATAAACTCAAAATCAGGTTCCTTAAAATCATGCTCATGCTTCCCCTGAGTCTGTGCACTCATCTATACTAGAGTAATTCCCTCATCTTCATCAATCTGAGCAATCTTCCTCCCCTGTTTGGAAGGATCCTCTAACTTATCTGCATCTTCTGAAACAACAAGTCTGACCCTTCTTCTAGCTTTGCTTGACTTTACTTTGTGCTCCAACTTTCTCTCACTTTAATGATGATCATTAGTGTTACAGCAGCCACCCATGTCAGTTTGGTCTGCTTTAAGTCGAATTCCAAAGTCTCCACTTTCTTAGATAATGTGGTACAAAGAAGTGTCAATTCATTGAGTGTCATACTGCCCTCATCACTTCCAAGTGAGTGAACTCTTAGGAGAGGTGAATCATGAGGCATGGTAGCAGCTTCTTTAGCAACATGGGTTGTTTGCATAGAGGGTGGTGAAGTTTGGTGTTAAGAGGTAGATGGAGCACTGATGGGTGTGTGATGGGACTCAACTGGGATTGTTAATCCTTCACCCTATAAAATCTGACCCTGAACAAGCTTTTTTTGAAACAATGGAGTATCCACCCCAGTATATCCCTTAGAAGCTCTTTTCATATTGCTAAACAGTTTTATGTAGCTGATGACAATATAAATTAATTTATGAGGTAGAAGCATCTCTTGTGCTTGTTTCAAAAAATTGTATAAATCTTGATACAGAATATTTTTTGTCCTTACTATCCAAGTTATCACCATGCATCAAAATCAATTTGTAAAAATTAAAGGTTCGTTTGTGCCAAGCAAATGAAAGCATTTGCTATATTGCTACTAATTGTTCCTAGATGTTTTCTTAGAACTAAGCATGAAGGATGGTAAAAATCAAAATTTCCACTGCGGGAAAAGTGTCCTTTTGAAAAGTTAGTTATCAGAATTGACACATACCCAATTAAGATCAAGTTGCTCAAAAATTCTGAGTAGGAAAAGTACAAATACCATCAAATCTCTAACTTAAGATGTCTTCAATAGATGCTCAAAAACAACCTTGACTTTCCCATCTAAATATAGTCAGTGATTTCTATGTCTCATCTCAATGTGCTTGCAGAAGCATTAGCCAAAACTGCTGATTCTATTGAGAGACATAGATACCAGGATAAGGGGTTACCTACTGTGACTTGTAGTGAGAAAATCAAGTATCTATATGAAATCCAATCACTTCCTCTGACTTCTGTAAGTAGGCAACCAATTTGTGCTTCACGCAGAAATCCAAATTCTTCATTAGATTGAGAGAATTAGATTTATGGTAATGGAATATGATTGTATATGATGAGCATGTGAGCTTGCAAAGTTAATTGAGATTATATAGAGATACTTAGGTTTATGGTTTGACCGACTGAATGAAATTTGTTCTTATCTTGAAGAAAGCTTATGATTTTATAGAAAGATCATGAATTCTCCAAATTAGTCAAACCTATAGACGAAGTTGTTGGCGGAAATTTCGCAACGGCTATATTTAATTAAGGAAATTCTGTTATGCCTCAAACAGTACTAACGGTCACCCACCAGTACTAATTTTAGCCTAACAGTACTAACTTTAAGTCTAGCCGTATTAACTTTACCCAGCAGTATTAAGATATTCCTGGCAGTACTAACTTAATACTGGCAGTGTTAAGTTTATGCCTAGCAGTATCAACTCCAATTCTGTTCCAACAAGCATTGCCATCATAAATTTAGATTCTCACAATCTCTCTTTCTGTTTTTCAGCTCACTAAATCTCTCATTTCTTTTTCTTACCAATTCACTCTTTCTGTTTTTATCACACAACTCTCTTTCTGTTTTTTAGCTCACTATATCTCTCTTTTCTTTTTCTCACCAATTCAGACAGTTTTGTACAATGTTCCATCAATTCCATTAGTTTCATGTTGTCCTCCCCACTTCCAAGTGTGTTAACTCTTGAGAGAGGTGGATCATTGGACTGTTTAGATGCAGCCTCAAACCTAGTTTAAGCTTCTACACCCCCAGAATTATGTATCTTGGCCACTGGGACCCACTACCTAATCAGTTTTCCCTGAAGAAAAGATTCATTATTGTTGCCATAGATTGGGTCCTATTTATGTTACCATTGTCCTGCTCTGCTTCTAAGCTAGAAGCAGTAGTGCATCCCTTCTATTCAAGTCTTCCCACTCCTTATAGACAGTCTCATCTGCAACAAGGTGAATAGGTCCACTAGACTGAGATATCTCAGTGGTCCTTTTGGCTTTCCTAGGGTTTTTGAGTCTTTTTGGGTTGATATGATTATAAAACAGTGATTGGTTCTTCATTAGAGAGTTGAGCAGATGTAAATGTGTGTTGGGGATCAGTGGGTTGTCCTGACCCTTCATCCACTTCTGCTGAATGTTACATTTCCTTTCATCCAATCTTAATTAACCTCCCCTCAAACAATGCTTTAGAGATTAAGTAATCCAATGCTAGCAATCAGAAAGGTAAACCTGCTAACATCAAAAGCCTTTGTGAGAAATGACAGCACATTGTGACTGTGTGAAATCTTTATCACTAAACCAACTTCTTCTCATAAGAATCTCTGATGAAATGATGCCTTATTTCAATGTGCTTGGTTTTAGAATGAAACACTGGATTCTTCACAATACAAATGGTGCTTTCATTATCAATGTGAATCTTGGTGTTCATGAAGTTGAACCCATAATCAAGCATTTGATTTTGGATCCATAACACCTGCCCACAGCAATTAGCAGCAGCAACATACTCTGCTTCAGTAGTAGAATTGGCAACTATAGTCTGCTTCTTACATTGCCATGAAATCAATCTTTTGCTAAGAAATTGACAACCTCCTGTTGTGGATTTCCTGTCAAGGCTAGCTCTAGCATAATCACTATCATAGAAAGCTTCCAAGTCAAATGGTGAATCCTTAGGATACCAAAGGCCTAATTTAGGCTGTTCTTTTAAGTATCTAAAGACCCGCTTCACTACATGAAGGTGTGAAGTCTTTGGTGTAACTTGGAACCTTACACAAGCACAAACAGCAAACATTATGTCAAGCCTAGAAGTTGTTAAGTACATCAATGATCCAATCATTGATCTATATAAGTCAACATCCATATCCTCAGCTTCTTCATCCTTGTTTAATGCCTTGCTAGTCTCTATTGGAGTTCTTGCTGCCTTTACAGTGGTAAAATCAAACTTCTTCAATATATCAGTCGCATACTTGTCTTGGCTAATGAATAATTTCCACCTACTTCACGTTGTCACTTGTTCAATATCCATCAGCAGAAAGTCAGTGCAAGTCCCTCCCCCTTACGAACTCACCTCTCCACTCATCTTACATCGCGCCCACTTTCACATCTCTGCTCAAATCTCAAGCACACCAAACGACATCTTATGTAAAACCCAAAATGATAGCATCAACGATAACCTTACTATAACCGTCGATCTCACCCTTGACATCACTTCCCGAACTACACGTATATAATTATTATATCTATAAATACGTAATAATAAAGGGATAGGCCAATAATCAATCATAGTTATATTTGTATTTTCCGCTGGTTTCAAGAAAATCTCTTTTAACCGCCAAACGCAATTATCAAAACCTCCCGGTCGTTCTACTCGGCGAGAAGCGCTGAAAGGAAATCTACGTCAAGTGTAAATCAGCTTGATTATCAACATAAATTCTTTCTTCTTGAGGGTTATGGTTTCTAATCAACTAAAAAGAGAAAACATATAAAAAGAGTAAACTAAACACATATTCTGCGAGGATTTAAACTATTTTTAAACTAATATATTCAATTTTAAGATTCTAAAAACTACAATTATTATACTAAATGTGATCTAAAGGAAATAAATACAAAATGCTTATCTAAGAGACTAGAAATTTTCATTAAGTGTGGGTTTAAAGTTTAACAAATTAAAATCCTTCGAAAACAAGTTTAAAGAAATTTAAATGACAAGTAAAGTAAAGTGTTTTTTAGAAAAATTAATGACAAGTATTTAAATTGCATTAAAAAAATAAATGACGGAATGTTAAATTTGAGAAAAATTTCTACTGATTACAAATTTTTAAACGCTTTAAACCCGCACCAAATTCCAATACACTAATCAACTATAGCAAGCCCAAGTAAACAACGTCACTAATCATAAACAAATAAACTAGTCAACAAACACAAGATCATCCATTAGATGGTATTTTTCAAGGATGTCAAGAAAGTGACAAAAATAGTTGATATCAAATATGGTTGGATAGACAATTCTTGGTTCTTCAGGGCTTTCGTCTCTTCGTTCGAATGGAACTCTCCTGTTTCGTCAACGAACTCTTCGATTCAGGGTGTATGCAGGTTTCTGGAGTGGTTCAACTAGTTTAGAGTTGGAAGCACGTGCATGCATCCAATGGAGATTTTTGATTTTTGAGAACGTTTTTAGGAAAAAAATGTTTGACTGCAGAAAGTGCAGGTGGTTAGAATGATTTTTTTAGTTCAGTTTGCCAAAAAACTATACGACGATTTTTTTTTTAAAATGGTTAAAAATTATTGCATAAATTGATTACAGAACATCTTTAAATCCTCGACAACGGTGCCTAAAACTTTGATGTGTTTCAAAAGTTTAAATTTATAAGACTGAAATTACCGATTTATTAAATGGAAACACACGGATAAAAGTATAACCCACGTATGTAGTATAATATTTTAGGTAAGACCAGGTCGTCCACATGGATTTGATTAGTGATCGAATAATTATAGTTAAAATAAACTTGAACAATTTTAAGATAAATTGTGCTGGATTCAATAATGAGAAAGATGAGTACTCACATAGTTTCATATAATTCCTAAGCAATAGTAATAATTACGATCTCATATTCGAGGTTGTTTAACTTAAAAAAGGTTTTCTCCTAAAAAAACATTTTCAAAAATTAACTTGTTTAACTTAAGACTTATATTTAATTAACTCGATCAAATGTGTCACTCAAATAAAACAGTTACTATTATATCAAATCTATTTTATTTATCAAATAACATAAGCGGATATCTCCAACCAAACGATAAAGACCATAGACAAATCTTTAAAACCATATAACATACAACGGGTCTTTCGACCTATACCGTTATAAGCATACAATCAAAGTTGATAAGATAAGACACGATAGGATTTCAACATAAGCTTAAGATTAAAAAGATCGCAATTATACCAAACGCGTATTCATTATATTAACGTAATCAAGTAATCTTGAGAGATTTAGCCTCTCATGGCTAAGAAGTTCATAACAAAATAAAGTATAAAAACAAGAAACATACTATGCTTCGGTAGGAAAATGGATCAAACTCCACCCTTTACAAGTATTGGATCTTACTTAGATCTTTATTTTCTAAATACTATGGTGTTTGTTCTTCGTTCTTAGTATTTGAATTCAGGTTTTGGAGGAGATATTTGAGAGAGATTGAGGTGATGAAGAATATGAGGGATGCTTCAAATGGCTGGATTTTCGTCTCTATTTATAGGCTGAGAAGGGGTCGAAGTGTGGCGCACATTCTAAAATGTGCGGCGTACTTAGCCTAAGTCGGTGCAAATATCTTTAATGTTGCAAGGAAATGCGGCGCACATTTGTAGAAAACCAGCGCACTTGGGGTGTAAATGCAGACTTCATTTAATTCCACTAAATTCTATTAATTTGAAGGGAAGTGCGGCGCACATTTATGGAAAACCGGCGCACTTCTTAACATTTTCAGCTTTAGCCCTTTCTTTTCTTCTAACTTGTCTTCCGATGAGTATAAACACTTGTATTTTGGACTTTTTGAGCTCGGGATGTCTTCAAGTGAACCTGCACATATTTTATGCTATTAAGTACCAAAAGTTCATGAGAAATGATAAAATGTATACAAATAACGCCGTAAAAAACATGTATAATTTAGGCGTTATTAGTGTGGGAAACATGATGGGATGTTTATAAGTGTATTTTAGACATTAGTATCCATCAATTGAAAGGTTACATGGATAGGGCCGTAAAGCCTTGACCATGTGTAACCCGTTCATTATGATGTGTAGATTATTGCTTGGATTTTTAGCGAGTATTTATGAAGTTTGAGGTGAGTTTCTCGTAGCCCCTTTTTAAATGTTTTCTTGGGGTGAAAATGGATACAGAATGCTTTTGAAATATTTTCCTTGCTGTGATTAAATGGTTTAATTTGGTTTTGTCTAGACATGGTTATATAGTAGTTATGCGATACAATTATGTGTATAAGTACATGATAATATGTGGATACATAGATACATGGATACATGGATACATGAGTTGCTTGTGCCATTCCAGCTAAACGTGGTAACTCATGATACATGGATATAATGCTAGCTTATTGTGATAATTGGTTTATGGGTAATGCCTACCTACTTTGTGATATGATTTGTTATGATATGAGATACATGATGAATGCTTATAACCATTATATTTGTCCATTGATTTTTTATATGTTCACAGCTTATGAATTATTTTATATTTAAACCTACGAGCTCACCAACGTAATCTTAACACTTAAGGAGTAACATTTTCAAGTGATGTTAGAGAGCTTAAGCGGTTAAGACTGATTTGTGAGACGTGTAGTAGAGTCTGTGATTTTATGGTTCCCCGCATCGGAAGATTCTTAAGTTGTGTGTGTGTGTGTGTGTGTGTGTGTGTCATATTCGGTATACTTTAGTATTGGTGCTTTTTATTTTCTGTGTGGTGTGTGTGTTATTTGTGGAAGTTGTGATCGTGAAGGCTGAAAATGAGAGTCCTATTTGCGCGTTATGATTGTGTCTCACTTTCGCTAGGATGAGTATACCAACTCCAGGCTGTGTGTGGGAGTGGATTGTCGTTCGCGCGCGGAAGACTATGTGTTGTTTTGTCGTGTTTAGTGTGAGTATTATTGCGAATAATGCGTGATGATGCAGTTTGAAGTCTTAGTAAGATGTCGCTGGTGAGAGAGGATCAGTGTCTCATGTGAGACGGTATTGTACGTGGCGATGTGGCCAGTGATGTATGGGATCTCGCGTTCCGTAGGAGACAATTAATTAATTGACCGAGACTTAAATACATAATGAACGAACTTCATGTTCGACTCAATATTTTGAGGCTAACAAGTTCTTGTTCAGCATCTATCTTTGAGCTTCCAGCTACAACTTTAGAAACTGTATCATCACTTTCTATTGGAGTAAAAGTATTTACCCTCTTTATTGTAGTCTCAAATAACTCCTTGACTTCATCAAAGGAAAGTTTCTTTAATTGTTGTAGAGTGTGACTTCCCATATGCTTGATATAATTACATATGTAAGTCCTTTGTTGAGCTTGATTCATGGGCTTGTTCCTTCTTTTGTGTAGCTCTTTCATTTATAAGCTCTACAAGTAATCTTGCCTTGTCAGCTTCAGAGTATCTTTCTCTTTCTTGTGCTTGTAACCTGTGTGCTAACTCTTTATCAGCTTCAATTTGAGCATGTATGTTATCCCATTCTTCAGCATTGAAAGTGCTAGCTTCTTCATGAACTCTGGCTATCCTTTGCCTTTCTTCTTCATCAAGTTATTCTTGCAATCTCAGAGCTTCTTCCAACATAAGTCTTTCTTGCTCTAGTTGTAACTTTTGTCTTCTTCTAAACAGGTTCAGCTTCTTTCATAATAGCTTTGCCTTTATCTTTTCTTTTTGTTAGACTTCTTCTGATATACACTAAACTTTCAGCAGCAGTTTTAACTTTAGAGCTGGCAGTACTAACTTCCGCACCAGCAGTACTAACTGGTACATTAGCAGTACTAATATCGGGCTTAGCAGTATAATCTTCTTCAGGAGCAATAAACTCAAAATAAGATTCCTCAAAATCATGCTTATGCCTCCCCTGAGTCTGTGCACTTATCTATACTAGAGTAATTCCCTTGTCTTCATTAATCTGAGCAATCTTCCTCCCATGTTTGGAAGGATCCTCCAACTTATCTTCATCTTCTAAAGTAACAAGTCTGACCCTTCTTCTAGCTTTGCTTGACTTTAATTTGTGCTCCAACTTCTTCAACTTCATGATGAGTTTAATGTAAGCAGCATCATATGTTAGTTTGGTCTTCTTTAAGTCGGATTCCAAAGTCTCTACTTTCTTGGATAATGTGGTACAAAGAACCGTCAATTCATTAAGTGTCATACTACCCTCATCACTTCTAAGTAAGTAAACTCTTAGAAGAGGTGAATCATGGGGCATGGTATTAGCTTCTTTAACAACATGGGTTGTTTGCATAGAGGGTGGTGAAGTTGGTGGTTGTGAGGTGGATGGAGCACTGATGGGTGTGCGATGGGACTCAACTAGGATTGTTGATCCTTTACCCTGTAAAATCTGACCTTGAACAAGCATTGTTTGAAACAATGGAGTGTCTACCCTAGTATATCCCTTGGAAGCTCTTTTCATATTGCTAAATAGTTTTTGTGTAAGGGTAGGATCAATATAAATTCTTTTAGGAGGTAGAAATAATCTCTTGTGCTTGTTCAAAAAGATTTGTATAAATCTTGGATACATCAAAAATTTTGGCATACTATCTAAGTTTTTCACCATGGAATCAAAAATTAATTTAGAAAAATTAAAGGTTCTGTTTGTGGCCAAGCAAATGATAGCAGTTGCTATATTGCTACTAAATTGTTCCCAAGCAGTTTTCTTAGAACTTAAGCAGTGAAGGATGGTATGAATCAAAATTTTCCACTGAGGGGAAAAGTGTCCCTTCAGAAAAGTTAAGTTATCAGAATTGGACACTCTAAAGTAGGCAAAGTACTAATACCATCAGAATCTTCTAACTTGAGATATCTTCTAATAGATGCCTCAGAAACAACCTTAACTTTCTCATCTATTGTAGTAGTGATTTCCATGTCTCCATTCTCAAGTGTGCTTGCAGAAGCAGTTTGTCAAAACTATTCTATGAGAGAGACATAGATAGTTGGACTTTCAGTAAGGGCATACCTAATGTGACTTGTCATGAGAAAATCAATTATCTGATGAAATCCTTCACTTCCTTCTGACTTCTGTAAGTAGGTAACCATGTTGTGCTTGTCGCAGAAATCCAAATTCGCCATTTGATAGAGAGAAGTTAGATTAGGGTTCTGGGATATGTTTGTATATTAGAGTATGTGAGCTTGGCAAAGTTAATTGAGATTATACAGAGAGCACATAGGCTTTTGATTTGACCGACTGAATGAAATTTGTTCTTATCTTGAAGAAAGCTTATGATTTTATAGAAAGATCATAAATTCTCGAAATTAGTCAAACTTATAGACGAAGTTGTTAGCGGAAATTTCACAATGACTATATTTCATTAAGAAAATTCTGTTATGCCTCAAACAATACTAACGGTCACCCACCAGTACTAATTTTAGCCTAACAGTACTAACTTTAAGTCCAGCCATACTAACTTTACCCAGCAGTATTAAGATATTCCTAGTAGTACTAACTTAATACTGGCAGTGTTAAGTTTATGCCTAGCAGTATCAACTCCAATTTTGTTCCAACAAGCATTGCCATCATAAATTTAGATTCTCACAATCTCTCTTTTTGTTTTTTAGCTCACTAAATCTATCATTTCTTTTTCTCACTAATGCACTCTTTCTGTTTTTATCACACAACTCTCTTTCTATTTTTCAGCTCACTATATCTCTATTTTCTTTTTCTCACCAATTCAGACAATTTTGTACAATGTTCCATCAATTCCATTAGTTTCATGATGTCCACCCCACTTCCAAGTATGTTAATTCTTGAGAGACGTGGATCACTGGACTGTTTAGATGCAGCCTCAAACCTAGTTTAGGCTTCTGCACCCCCCAATATGGTATCTTGGCACCTGGGACCATTACCTAAATCAGTTCTTTGAGTAAAAGATTCATTAAGTGTTGCCATGGATTGGGTCCTATTTATGTTACCACCGTCCTGCTCTGCTTCTAAGCTAGTTATAATAGTGGCAGCCCTTTCCAATATGTCTTCACACTCCTTATAGACGGTCTCATCTGTAACAAGGTGAATAGGTCCATTAGACTGAGATATCTCATTGGTCCTTTTGGCTTTCCTAGGTTTTTGAATTTCTTTCAGAAGTCCTTAGTATACATCACATTCTTCATTTAGCTTCTTTTAGTTTTAAGTTTCATTTAGTAATAAGCTAGGAATAAGCAAATTTCTAGAAAAGCTCTAAACACCTTAGTTTCTGTAACAGTTAGCAAATTGCTTATTTTCTAGCTTATTCTGTGGACAAAAGTCAAAAGTGCCTTTGTTAATGTTGTAGAGAATAAGCTGTTTAACAAGTTTGAAGTTTTAAGTTTTTGCTGAATCTCATTTTTCAATAAGCCAAAATAAGCTAGAATCGTAGGGTTTGTTTTGACATTTCTTCATAGTTAAAGGGCACCCGTTTACACTGTTGTGTAAATTTACAAAAGTTAGCCCGCCTACCCTTCTTTTTCCTTTCTTTCAGTTTCTACCCTGTTCTTTTTAGTAATAATAAATAGAATTTTAATTTTTAGTTATTAGTTTAAAGAATTTAGGGTTTGGTTTTAATTGAACAAATTAGGGTTCAATTAGCTTATAAAAATTAGGGCTTTTCATTCCATAAAATTTCTGCACCTTTGTAGTTTTTAAAAACCATTTTTCTATATTTTTTCAGTTAAATTTGTATTTTCTAGAAATTAAAATAGATTTTAGCTAATTACTTTTTCTTAGAAAAATCATAAAAAATAGAAAAATAGTTGAAAAATTAAAATTCTTTTTGCAATAATTTTCTTTTTAAATCTAGTATTTTTGAAAAATAAAAGTAAAATTTTAGTGTTTAATTTTATAGGAAAAAGTTTATTTGATTTATCATTAAACTTAGAAATTCATAACAAATTCATAGAAATAGTAAAAAATTCCTATTCTTGTTCTAAAAATTTTCATTTTAAAATTTGTGATTTTTAGGTATAAAATTTTGGTTAAAGTTCGTGCCTTAGATTTTAAATTTAGGTTTTAGCTCGCATTAAGATAGTTTTGTGCATTTAAATTTCGGTTGCTAATTTCATTGTGTTTAATTCGTTTGCTTTTACATTTGTAGTATAACTCAAAGTTCAAAAAAATCCTTACTATTCTAAAACTCGAATTCCGAATTATACTAAATTCTCAATTCACGATTTCGGTTGGACACGACCCGAGGAAAAAGTACTTCCCGGATAAAAAATTTACGCAATTTGTTTCTTTTAGTGTGAGATTTTCTACTCTTTATATTTCTCTCTGTTTGAGACAAGTTATTTGGAAAAGAATTCTTACGGGATTATATTACTATATACGTATATAAAATTTGTTTGTTTTACTACGAACCATCTAACTTTTTCACTTTCATGATGAGTTTAGTGTAAGCAGCACCATATGTCAGTTTGGTCTGCTTTAAGTCAGATTCTAAAGTCTCCACTTTCTTGGATAATGTGGTACAAAGAACGTCATTTCAGTAGTGTATACTGCCCTATACTTACAAGTGACGTCGATTCTTAGGAGAGGGTAAATCATGGCAATGGTAAGAAGCTTCTTCAGCAACAGTAGGTTATTTGCCTAAAAGTGTGGTGAAGTTGGTGGTTGTGAGGTGGATGGAGCACTGATGGGTGTGTGATGGGACTTAACTAGGATTGTTGATCCTTCACCCTATAAAATCTGACCCTGAACAAGCATTGTTTGAAACAATGAAGTGTCCACCCCAGTATATCCCTTGGAAGCTCTATTTATATTTCTAAACAGTTTTTGTGTAAGGGTAGGAGCAATATAAAGTATGTTATGAGGTAGAAGCAATTTTGTGCTTGTTCAAAAAGATTTGTATAAATCTTAGATACATCAAAATTTTTGTCTTACTATCTAAGTTTTTCACCATGGCATCAAAAATCAATTTGGAAAAATTAAAGGTTCTGTTTGTGGCCAAGCAAATGATAGCAGTTGCTATATTGCTACTAAATTTTTCCCAAGCAGTTTTCTTAGAACTTTAAGCAGCGAAGGATGGTCTGAATCAAAAATTTCCACTGAGGGGAAAAGTGTCCCTTTTGAAAAGTTAAGTTATTAGAATTAGACACATACCCCATTAGAGCAAGTTGCTCAAAAATTTACTGAAGTAGGCAATAGTACTATACATCAGATATCTTCTACTTGAGATGTCTTCTAATAGATGCCTCATAAACAACACCTTGACTTTCCCATCTATTGTAGCAGTGATTTCCATGTCTCCATTCTCAAGTGTGCTTGCAGAAGCAGTTTGCCAAAACTGTTCTATGAGAGAGACATAGATAGTTGGACTTTCAGTGAGGGCATACCTAATGTGACCTTTCACGTAGTGGAAAATCATTATCTGATGAAATCCTTTACTTCCTTCGGACTTCTGTAAGTAGGCAACCATGTTGTCCTTGTCGCAGAAATCAAAATTCGCCATTTGATAGAGAGAAGTTAGATTAGGGTTCTCGGATATGTTTGTATATGAGAGTATGTGAGCTTGGCAAAGTTAATTTGAGGGGGAATTTAATTTTTTTATAGAAGAGCATTAGGGATTTTGATTTGACTCTAACTGAATGAAATTTGTTTCTTATCTTGAACGGAAAGCTTATGATTTTATAGAAAGATCATGAATTCTCCAAATTAGTCAAACCTATAGACGAAGTTGTTGGCAGAAATTTCGCAACAACTATATTTAATTAAGGAAATTCTGTTATGCCTCAAACAGTACTAACGGTCACCCACCAGTACTAATTTTAGCACTAACTTTAAGTCCAGCCGTATTAACTTTACCAACAGTATTAAGATATTCCTGGCAGTACTAACTTAATACTGGAAGTGTTAAGTTTATGCCTAGCAGTATCAACTCTAATTCTAAGCATTGCCATCATAAATTTAGATTCTCACAATCTCTCTTTCTGTTTTTTAGCTCACTAAATCTCTCATTTCTTTTTCTTAGCAATTTACTCTTTTTGTTTTTATCACATAACTCTCTTTCTGTCTTTCAGCTCACTATATCTTTCTTTTCTTTTTCTCACCAATTCAGATAGTTTTGTACAATGTTCCATAAATTCCATTAGTTTCATGCTGTCATCCCTACTTATAGTGTGTTACTCTTTGAGAAGAGTGGATCATTAGACTGTGTAGATGCAGCCTCAACCTAATTTAAGCTATGCACCTCCCCCAATATGGTTATCTTTAGCACTGGGACCATACCTGAATCATTCATAAGGAAAAGATTCCATTAGTGTTGCATGGATGGGGTCCTATTTATGTTACCATGTCCTGACTCTGCTTCTAAGCAAGAAGCAGTATTCATGTGGTTGGCAACCTTTCCATTCTGTTTCCCACTACCTGATAGACAGTCTCATTGAATAAGGTGAATAGGTCCACTAGACTGAGATATCTCAGTGGTCCTTTTGGCTTTCTAGGTTTTTGAGTCTTTTTGGGTTAAGATTGTGATAGAACAGTGATTGGTTCAAGATTAGATAGTGATACAATTGTGGATGTGTGTTAGGGTTCAGTGAGATTTCCTGACCCTTCACCCACTTCTGCGTAATGATACATTCCCTTTCATCCAATCTTAAATAACCTCCCCTCAAACAATACTTCAGAGATTAAGTATCAATGCTTAGCTAATCAGAAAGTTTAACATGCTAACTCACAAAAAACCTTTGTTGAGAAGATCTGCAAACATGTGGTCTGTGTGAATCTTGATCACTTGACATCAAACTTCTTCATCGATAAGAATCACTAATGGAAATGATGCTTATTTCAATGTGCTTGGTTTTTAGAATGAAACACTGGTATTCTTCACTATACAAATGTGTGCTTTCATTATTATATAAATCTTGTGTTCATGAGTTGAAACCATTAATCATGCATTTGATTTTGGATCCATTAACACCTTTCCCACAGCAATTAGCGAGCGGAAACATACTTGCCTTTGTAGTAGAGGTTTGCAAAAAAATCTATAGTTTGCTTTTTACTTTGCCATGAGTTCAACTTATGCAAGAGATTTGATAACCTCCTGTTGTAGATTCCTGTCAAGGCTAGCCTCAGCTAATCACTATTAGGCGAACAGCTTTCCAAGTTAAATGGTGAATCCCAAGGAATATAAAAAGGACAATTTGGCTGTCCTTTTAAACGTATGTAAAGATTCTCTTTACTGCATGAAGATGTTGAGGACTTTAAGGAAGTAATTTAGAACTGGCACAAGCACAAACAGCTAAAACTTATGTCAGGTCTAGAAGCCTGTTAAGTACTTCAATGTCCAATCATTGATCTATATAAGTGAACATCCATATCCTCAGCTTCTTCATCCTTGAGCAATGCTTTGTTAGTCTCTATTGGAGTGCTTGTTGTCTTCACAGTGACAAAATCAAACTTTTTCAGAATATCAGCCACATACTTATCTTGGCTAATGAAGATTCCATCCTCCTTTTGTTGTACTTGCAATCCTAAGAAGAAAGTAAGCTCCCCCATAGAACTCATCTGGAATCTCTTATGCATCATCTGCTCAAATTCAACACACAAAGACTTCTTTGTAGACCCAAAGTTGATATCATCAACATACACCTGTACTAACAGGATATCACCTTTGTCCTTCTTGATGAACAAAGTTTTATCAATAGTTCCTCTTCTGTATCCATTTTCTAATAAGTAGGTAGATAAGGTCTCATACCAGGCTTTAGGAGCTTGATGTAGACCATATAAAGCTTTTTCTACCTTATAAACTTATATTAGGGAACTGTGGATCTTCAAAACCAGGAGGTTGGCACACATAAACCTCCTCTTCAATAGTACCATATAAAAAGGCACTCTTCACATCCATCTGGTACACAATAAACCCCATAAATGATGCATATGCCAAAAATAACTTGATTGCTTCTATTCTAGCAACAGGAGCAAAAACCTTATCATAATCAATTCCTTCTTCTTGGGTATAACCTTGTGCCACCAGTTATGCCTTGTTTCTAACTACAATTCCTCTCTCATCTTTCTTGTTTCTATACACCCACTTAGTTCCAATAGCCCTCTTGCCTTTAGGAAGATCCACCAGAGTTCAAACCTTTTGAAGTTTAAATTACAGAAGCTCCTCTTACATTGCTTCTATCCGGCTTGGATATGTCAAAGCTTGAATCGCCTTCTTGGGTTCTATTTGTGAGAGAAAACAGGAAAATAGGTAGTTTTGATAATCTTTGTGATTTGTTCTTCTCTGCTTTTTGATGTAACTGACCATAGCATGTTGTTCAGAAATCTTAGTCCTCCTCCTTATTTGAGTAGCTGAATTTATGTCTCTAATGATCTGGTTTATAGGATGATCCTTGTGAATTCTGGTTGTAGGAATAGGACTGACATTCATGGTGGTTTCTAAGTTGGTAAGGTCAGCCTTTACACCCACTTCTCTATCATCATAGGCATCATCAAATATGCTAGTGTTTTCCAAAGATTACATACTTGAATCATTAGGAATAGGACTAGCAGTATTAATATTTAGACTACCAGTATTAATATTTTCACTGGCAGTATTAATACTTGGCCCAGTAGTACTAACAGATGGACTAGCAGTACTATCTCTGTTAGTGCTGTTAGCATAACCTTCTTTCTGTTGAACAAGCAAACTATCCAATTCAGCTCTGAAATCTTGCACATGCTGGTCATCTTCTTTATTTGAAGCTCCTCCTTCCTTTTCTTGACCATTTCTTTGACTTACATCATTATCTCCTTTGTCTGGTACCTTATTAGCATCCTTATCATCTGTGCTCTGAGTACTTGAAGAGAGTGGAGAATTAGAAAGCATGAGTGGTAGCAGTATGTATTCATGATCAGATGCTTTCTCCTGTCCAGCTTGCCCTGCATTAACATTTGTCTCTATACCTGCATCACCATTAGTTTGATTTCCTGCAGTAACTGGCTCATAATTCATAGATTTTGTCAGTGAATCAATATCAAAGAGCCATTCTGGACCACTCCCTGCAATATTGGGTTTGTTTTCAAGAAAATTTATGTGTAGGTTCTCATCTACCTTCATAGTTCTAGAGTTAAATACCCTAAAAGCCTTGCTATTTATAGAGTATCCAACCAAGAACCCCTCATCAGCCTTCCCATCAAATTTGCCTAGGGGATCTAAGGTATTAAGAATAGTCACAGGACACCCAAAAGGTCTCATAAAGCTTATACTAGGTGGTCTACCAAGTAATAGTTCATAAGGTGTCTTGTTGTGAGGCTTGGTCACTAGAACCCTATTCTGAACATAACAAGCAGTATTAACTGCTTCAGCCCAAAATGTAGTAGGTAATAATGAATCTGCTAGCATAGTCCTAGCTGCCTCTATTAGTGTCCTATTCTTTCTTTCAGCAACTCTATTTTGTTGTGGAGTTCTGGCAACACTAAACTCCCTCTTAATCCCTTTCATCCCACAGAACTGATTCATGTCATTATTTTTAAACTCAGTTCCATTGTCACATCTGATGATTTTAACCTTATGATTTATTTGGTTTTCTATGCCAGTTATAAAAGTTTTAAGGATCCCACTAGTCTCATCCTTAGTGGCCAAAAAGAAAACCCAACTAAACCTACTATAGTCATCAGTGACAACAAGGCAATATATCTTATGATTTATACTCCTTACAAATGTTGGCCCAAATAAGTCCATATGCAAATTTGTAAGGGATGGCTGATAGAGCTCACAAGCTTGGTCTTACAAGAGGCTTTGTGTTGCTTTCCCTTTTGACAAGCAACACAAGAATGATCATTTTCAAAAATCTTTAAAAAGAACACTGTTTTTCTTGTCACACATTTGTGAGACAGAGAAAAGGTTAAAATTAAGTTCCTTTACAAAGTATACATCTTTAAAGTCTAATTTGTCAGTTCTAATTCTACCTTTTCCTGTTATTTTACCTCCTTTAGAACTTCCTCCAAATGCAACAAATCCACCATCAATATCTTGATAATCTGAGAGGTAGAACTTGTTCCCAGTCATATGTCTGGAGCATCTACTGTCAAAAATCCCTTGATCTTGTAAAGCATATTATGGATTACCCTACACTCAAAATAAGAGAATTAGTTTCTCTTGGGGACCCAAGCCATGGTTGACTTGAGTCTGCCTTGTGGATCAACATAGTAAAATCTTTTAAACATGTATGATCTACTATCTTTGGAGATATGGTCAATAACATTTTCTGTTGGTCTCCAAATCTAGCATGCTGAGGACTTAACAACATTTGCCTTAAGTCCCTGAACAACACTAACTACTGCTTTTGTCCCGGCAGTAGTTACATTGTTTACCTTAGCAATATTAGCTTTTTCTTTAAAATCACTATTTTTAGGTGTTGTTCTTTGATAAAAAGTCCTCTTAACTGATGAATGTGACTTATGAAAAACATTTGAACTTGGTTTTGCACCATTCACAGTTGGTCTAGATGCAACAGTATTAACATATCTGACAGTACTATTTGATACTGCTGCTCTTGGAGAGCTTTGCTTAGTAGTATTAACTGGTACATTGCCAAACTTTGTTAAGACTGCAGTTGGAACACAATTTCTTTTAGGATGTAGGTGAGTCAATTTGTTTTGATGGTTCACCCTCTGAGCATTGTTCCATACTGGTCTAACTTCCCTTTGACCAGTAACCCTTCTCACATTATTCAACACAGATTTTCCAACCATTTTATTCTCATAAAAGTTACAGTCCTTGATTAAATGGTTAAGACTTCCACATATAAAACAGGCTTTCTTATTGAACTCAAAACTATTTCCTAGTTTTTGAGTCATTATTCCATTCTAATTTCTTTTATCAACACTAGGACTCTGACTTTTCCTAAGGTTTTTAGCTTGCCTATATGTGTGTTGTTTAATAACAGATTTCCTAGTATTTTCATCTGACTTAACAAAATTAATTTTAGCATAACTAGGTTTATTCTGTTCTATTGAAGGTCTAATCACACAATCATCATCACTATCAGACTCCCACTCTTCAATGATAGGAACACTGGCCTAACATTGTTAGGTTGTTCCAAACTATCCTTACTAGACTTAGACGCAATTGATTCATTTCTAGGCACACTAGTGATAGTTTCACTCACATTAGTCTTATAGACAGAATCATCTAATCCAACAAAGGACAAGTCAGGTCTTGAGGGCATGTAGTTCCTAGTGTAGGGAGGGGGAACTGCATGATATCCCTCAACCTTCTTAAACATATCATTAACTTGATTATTTTCCTCTTCAATTTCATTCACACTACTATCAGATGCACTTTCAAACACTTTACCTTTATTCATATGACAATCATGCAATTCATTTTCATTCATTTAACTGTCAAATCCAACACTAGACTTGTTATTAACACTTATTTGACTGTTTATCAGTTCAGTTAGCTTCATAGATGATGTTTCAAACTTTTCTAATTTTAGTTTCAAATCTTCTTTTTCTCTTAAAGCCTTTGCTAACTGATTTTTAAGCTCCGTTATATAATTATCTCTTACCTTAACATCATATTTCAAAAATGCAATGTCTTCCTCATAAACAGCTTCATTTTTTTGATGAACAATAATTCTAGCTTCTAATGATTCTAAGCCTAATTAATAACCTATAATTTCTAGGTTAGATTTTTTAATAGCATCATGTTGTTGATCATACTGTTTTGAAGAGTTTCATATGATTTTAAGCAATCTTTAGACCAAGTATGTACCTCAGAGTCTGAACTTGATGAACTGGATGAACCTGAAGACAAATGGGCCATTAGAGCAAAGTTTATGGGTCCTTCTTTAGCTTGAAAGCTCCAATCATAACCACCTATCCCATCTTGAACAACCAAGGCATTTGTAAGAGTCTCTACTGGTACAATCCTTCTTAGAGCATCTCCATTTCTATTCCCCTGATTCTTGGTACCTTGCATTCTCTAGCAAAATGACCTCTCTTATGGTAGTTGTAACATTCAACCTTTGTCTTATCAAAGCCAACAGTTTCTTTGCCATTGAAATTCAGATTCCTTCTTGTCTTTTTTAAGAATCTCTTTACCCTCATGGTAAGCATGACCACCTGCCATTTGAGATCCATCTCTTCAAGATCATCAGTATCAATCTGCTCCAGATCTTCATTGTCCAACTGTGGACTATTAGATTAATTGACAAGGAAGGAAAACATGACATCATCAGCATAGGTTGAGGAGGAAGCTTGTCTCTTTAAACTAGTAGCAGGAACATCATGAGCAGTATTAACTACTTCATTAGTACTGCTAGTATCATCTGAAGATACAAAGCCACATTTTGAGAGTTTGAGCTTGAGCTTGATTGGCTTTTAATCTCAGCTTCATACACCTTTAAGTTGTTGTACAAATCGTCCATACTCAGTCCATATAGATCAGCTTTGTTATGCATGATCAAGGCAATATTGTTCCAAGATAATGGTAGACTTCTTAGCAACTTAAGATTTGCATCTTCCTAGAAGATAACTTCACCATGAATTTCCAATTGGCTGATGAGTTTCTGAAACCTATCATAGGATCTATCCAGTCCTTCAGATCTTGATGCAGTAAAATTCTCATATTGCTGCTTCAGATTGGTCTTCTGCATTTTCTTAGATTCTTTGTTGCCTCCAAACCTGGTCTTGATAGCTTCTCATAAGGTCTTTGCATCCTTGATTCCATGAAACTTCAATAGGTGTTAATCAGGAATGGCCAACAACAGAGTACTTTTAGCTTTCAATTCATTCTTTCTTGCCAGCTTTTGTTCTACAGTTTCAGGAGGAATAGGACCTTCAGCACTAGTTGATGCAACAGCAGGTGCATCACCATTCACAATAACCTCCCAAATAGCATAATCAATGTGAGTAAGATATTGCTCTATTCTCATGCTCCATAGATCATAGTCTCCTATTTTGAGTATAGAAAGTTTTAGTGTAGACATTGTTTGGGTAGTTTCTGACTGTGATTCCATCTTTTCTTTGATTATGAGATCTTGTGTAGATATATTGTTCTTCTTATTCAGAGTTTCTTCAACAAGCTCTGATACCACTTGTTGATCCCTTCTTGACAGATCTTACTTAGCTTGTTAAAGCTTAGTTATATTGGATAGATCCAAGACAACTATAGTAGAAACTAAGATTAAGAATATCACAAACTATGCGGAATCTAGTTCGCAATACTAAGAAGAACAATAAAACAGTAAAACAAGATCTTAACTAAAGTTTCAATATATTGAATACTATTTTGAATTACAAAATAGCTATGAATACTAACTATGATTGCTATGCAAACTATGAATACTAATATGAAAACTGATATCTAGATCTATGCCTTAGGGTTCCTTTTATACACCAAGGAAACCCTAATGGGCTTACAAAACGCGTCAAGTGATCAAGGAAACACCTAATGGGCTTACACAAATACGGTCAAGTGAGCAAAAATGAACAATATCTATTTCAGAAATATTAATCTTCAAATGCAATATCAATATTTTTAGAAGCCAGTACTATAGAAACTAGATTTTATACCAAATATAGTACTAAACTAAATATACTAAATGTACTAATAAAAACTGGGCTTACTAACACTTTGTACTGGCAATACTAACTATTACATTAGCAATACTAATGACTTAAACTATTTCTTCTAATCTTCAGCAGCAGTAGTTTCTTCAATCAGTAGTACTAACTTGAGACGCCTTTATTCCTAACAGAAATGTAGTTATTTGGTTCCGCCATTATGATTCCTTCGTTAATGGTTTCCTGAAATTAAGCACACATAATCAGTAGGACGTGTTCTTAGGGAAGAGAACACGTGAAACAAGAAATCAAACATGAAAATTTTGCCTCTGTTACTGTATCAGTTGACCAATACGCCGTATTCAATTGATTGGAATACGCCGTATGTGTCTTTTGATGGTTAGTACACCGTATCGAGTTCACATAATACACCGTATTGTTTAGAAGAACATATACGTTGTTTAGACTGTAGAATTCAATACACTGTTTTGGGTAGAAGGTTTGATACATCGTATCCAACTGGTGGATACGGCGTATCAGGTGATCAATCAGAACATAATACTATTAAAAACAATTAAATGAGGGAATTTAAACACACAATACAATTAAATACAAAAAGAATTTAAATTAATTAGAGCTAAATTAACTAATGGTTATAAATACTAATAAGAATAAAGGTTATATTAATTCACTCCCCGGCAACGACGCCAAAAACTTAATTTGCTGTCGTGTAAGGTCAATTATTTGATTACCAAGTTTTATATTTATATTTAGCCGACAAACCTAAAACAACACTTTAACGGGCAATGTGCCCAATCAGGTGGAGTTTCGTGGTAAGTAGGTTGTCGAACACTAAGAGTGAAAATTAATCCTATATTCTATCAGTATTTTAATTAATCTAATTAGTTATATTACTAGTTAAACATATGCTATATATGTTTTCTGTTAGATATTAGAAAAAGACTCGGTCACCCCGTGTATTTTACCGTTTATTATAGCTCGTAGTTAATAGTTAATTGTATGACATTTGGTATTGGGCCAAGTAATTAAACCCAACGTGTAAGCCCATACCAAGGCCTAAGGACCGGTTTGTAAGACACTACATAAATCTCTCCCATGCCATGGGAGAGGTGGTTTGTCATTTTATTATACAAGTTACATTTTCTCTCACTAGAAAGTTTTCTCACCCACTTTCTCTCTCTAAAGATTCGGCTAACCCTAGTTATTCCATTGTGTTATGATTTCCAATATCCTACAATTGGTATCAGAGCTCATGGGATGATTAGATCGTGTGTATGTGCGTTTTGTTGCTTATTTTATATCAAAAGTGTCCTTTTTGGCTCTTTAGCTTGCTCTTTATTTTTCCTAGATCTTAATTTGTTATGTTAAAGTTTAGGTGTTTTTATAGTAGTTAGAGTCGTCTAGTACTCAGTCGTGCAAAAGAAATCAAAGCAAAAACATTCAAAAGGGTGATTTTTAAGTGAAAAAGTAAAGTTCTCATCATAGCGGTTTGGTATTCTGCTTTGTGTATATCGTAGCGGTTTGGCTCACTGTTCAGGCGGTTTGTCAGGAAAGTACAATGTTTTGGCGGTTTGTCAGGGTCGTACACTATGCTAGCGGTTCGTCATTTCTGACAGCGGTTTGTCTTATTCGGCAGAGGTTTGTCAGTAACGGTTTGTCCTCTAGTGTAGCGGTTTACTAGTAGAGATTTGGTACTTGTAGCGGTTTGTACCAGTTTTTAAAGACAATTTCTCATAGCGATTTGGGAAACAAACCACTGCCAATTTCATATCTTGGTAGCGATTTGGTGTTTCTTCTTCATAGCGGTTTACCACTTTCTTCTAGTAGCGGTTTTGTAACACCCCCAAAATGGGTCGCAGCGAAATATGGGTTGGCGAGTGTTACTTCATAGATCAACAGCACGAGATATGAGAACGACCTCTATATGAGTCGTTTAAAATTGATACATTGGATTAAATAGACTTGTTTGTTACAATAGCCACCGAACCCATAGCCTAACAATCCCCTACTGCGGCCCCACCAACACCCGATCCATTACCTCACCAACACCATCCAACTGAACCCATAGCCCAACAGTCCCCTACTGCAGCTCTACCAACACCCGCTTCCCCATCTTCGGCCCAAATCCATTCACCAGTTCATCATCCATCCTCCATGGCCCAACATACACCAGTTCAACTTCAATTCTCACCTACCGTTGTTTCGCACCAAACCATAACAGTTTCGGACTAACATGCACCCGTTATTATCCAAAATCCCTTGGTTAACCCAAACATTGACTCGGTTCACCCCATGGTTACGCGTTTTTGTGTCGGGACCAACCGTCCCACTAAGCATCTTAATTTACATGTGTCTTCGGTCTCTCCTTTACCAAAATCTTATTGTGATGCGTTTAATGATCCAAACTGGCAAAATGCTATGCCTGATGAATATACTGCGCTTATTAAAAACAAAACTTGGACTTTAGTACCTAGACCACCTGATACTAATATTGTGCGTTGTATGTGGCTTTTTCTCCACAAGTATCTAGCGGATGACACACTTAGTCGCTACAAAGCAAGTCTTTTAGCGAATGATAGTACACAGTTAGAGGTGGTTGATGTTGATGAGACTTTCAGTCCGATTGTTAAACCGAGTACTATTTGGACTGTTCTTAGTCTCTCTACTTCTCGACATTGGCCGATTCATTAACTTGATGTCAAGAATGCTTTCTTGCATGGTAATCTTTATGATACTATTTATATGCATCAGCCTCGAGATTCTGTTCATCTTGATTATGTGTGTTTGTTACAGCCGTCTCTCTATGGGCTTAAACAAGCCCCTCGAGCTTGTTTCAGCGGTTTGCATCTTATATTACTTGGGTTGGTTTTTCTCATAGTCGCTGTGACTCCTCTTTATTTATCTACAGACAGGGGACCGATACTGCTTACTTGTTATTGTATGTTGATGATATTGTTCTTACAGCTTCTTTTGAGAGTTTGTTACAGCAGATTATTAGATCGTTACATCAGGAGTTTGCTATGACAGATTTAGATCCGCTCAATTATTTTCTGGGTATATCAGTTACACGTGATTCTTCGGGGTTGTTCTTATCTCAGAAGAAATATGCTCTTGAGATTCTTGACATGGCACATATGGCTAATTGTAATCCCAGTCGGACTCCTATTGATACTAAGCCTAAACTGGGAAGTGATGGTGATCCGGTTTCTGACCCGACTCTTTATCAGAGCCTTGCAGGTTCTCTACAGTACCTCACTTTTACTCGACCAGATATTTCTTATGCAGTTCAGCAGGCGTGTCTTTATATGCATGATCCTCGAGAGACTTATTTCTCAGCTCTTAAATGGATTCTATAGTATGTTCGTGGCACTTTAGATTATGGGTTGCAGTTGTTTTCATTCTCTACTATAGAGTTGGTTGCTTATTCAGATGCGGATTAGGCTGGTTGTCCTACTACTCGACGTTCGACTTCCGGGTATTGTGTTTTTCTTGACAACAACTTGCTCTCTTGGTCCTCTAAGCGTCAATCGACGCTTTCTCGTTCCAGTGCAGAGGCAGAGTATCGTGGTGTTGCCAATGCTGTTGTAGAGATTTGTTAGTTACGCAGTTTACTGCATGAGTTGCATACTCCTTTATCTTTCGCTACACTTGTTTACTGTGATAATGTCAGTGCTGTTTATTTATCATGCAATCCGGTTTAACATCAGCGTACAAAACATATTGAAATTGACATACATTATGTTCGTGATTTGGTTGCTGTTGGTCAAGTCCGAGTGCTACATGTGCCTTCTCGTTATCAGTTTGTGGATATCTTCTCCAAAGGCTTATCTTCTGCTTTATTTGAGGAATTTTGATCCAGTTTAAGCGTCCGCGGTCCTCCCGCTCCAACTGCCAGGGAGTGTTAGCCCGTATTTGTATTGTATTAGTATGTATGATTGTTTTGGGCTCAAGCCCAAAGTCTAGATTATTCCTTGTATCCCTATAAAGGGTCGTATGTTTTGATGGAATGGACAACACATACAATAAACCCTAAATATATTCTACAACACCCCAAGTGGTATTCTATTGCGTTGTGATTTTGGGGGTGTTACAGCCAGCTTCATCACAAACTGCCCATAAACAATCATGCTCCCCTCTTGTGTACCCATACCTTTTGTCTTCATCCGCTTTGCAATCATCCAAGCAACATTAGCATACCACTATTGGTTCCTATCCTCAAACATACTCATCAACCAAAGGTCATTCCTCTGAATCTGGTCATAACCAGTCGTCCTCTGACACAAACCATACGTGATCATCTTTTACAAAACCCTTATAACATGACTCCTAATGGTCTGAGTAGCACGCCTAGATAAACGTAGCTGATCCTCACTACTAATACTAACCCAATACTCATTAGCGATAAAGTAATCATCATTTCTAAAACCTCCTTGAAAATAAACCTCATATCATTCCTCTTGAATTTTGGCACTAGAATACAAACCTAAATGATGAGCAAACTCCAACAAGCTCAAAGAATGTCCACGACCTCTTAGTCTAAAGTTAATAATTTTCTTTGATGTCAACTCCTCATCAGTCACTTCTTCATCAAACTCAAACGTAGAAAAGAAATCATGACATAATTTGACATAAATTGGCTCCCTAATATCAAATACACGTCTCTAAGCCTCAGAACTAAACACTTCCTCATTTTCTCCCACTTCAATCACCTTAATTTCTAGCATCTCCTCAATAGTCTCGGCACATCCCACTTTATACAAAATGGTCCAATCAACGATACATGGAGAATACACTTGCTTTGAAATCAAACAAGCAAGAACATTGTTATACCTACTCTTAGCATTTCTGTTACAACCAGTCCACAGTAAGTTCTCGTGATAAACATGCCCCAACATGGCCTCTTCAACGGTTTCAAACCAACATACGGGTAAAAGTATAACCCACGTATATAGTATAATCTTTAGGTAACACCATGACATTCTACGGGATTGACGTTTTTAGAGTTAACATATTTTTCAAAGAAGTATCTTTAGAATGTCACGGATCCAAAGACTAATGTTTCTTGATATAAAACAACGCGCCCAACAATTGAATTCCCAAACACTTATCCTTAATCTGTGATTTTTTGAGTCTCACACAATCTACACAGCTGATTCAAAAGATGTTTATACCTTCTAGTGAGCTGAGAATATGAAGATAAACATATATATGGATAGAGACGCGCACAAAAATAAAGCATAAAGGCAAGAAACGACGGGTAATCAATCAAGCAATTATCTATTCAACACGATAAGAAATCCTTTTGGCCTTTAATTCTTAACATACCAAATCCATTAATATAGATTTGTATATGACAATATAAAGAACATGCTATCCTAATCAAGTTCGTTAGACATGAGATTAGGCATTAAACGTTATTACACTTAGGTTGATAATAGTTTTATTAACCAATTATCACAAGGTTAATATCGGATTGCTCATAGACAAACAATGCAAAATTTCATCAAAGTAATAGAGCCTTTCGACCCAATTCTATCATAATGACAAATCAAACAATTATTAATGATCTAAGCATAGCAATATCGATCATATCATTCATACAATCATAAGCATTTATCCATAATATATTCACATCACATATTCTACTTTGCCCAAATAAACATAATAAGACTACTCCATAATCATTGAAGTAAAACACATAACAAACTCATGAAATCTAGAAAACTTCATAATAGAAAAGTTAAAGTGTTTATACCAATTGATTGCAAGCACAAAACATGATACTAGTTTTCCCAAACAAAAACTTATAGTTTAACCCAAGTAACAACTCCAACTAGTAACCCCTCTGTCACAAAAGTTAAGCAACCGAAATAACACTACAAATTTGTTTACAAAAGCAAGATAGGATGAACTTTGATGTTAGTCCATCCTACTCTACAACTCTTCTCTTTTTTAGTTCTAAATGATTCTATCTTTTTTCTCTATGAAGTTACCAAGTATAAGGTCTGTTTTATAGATTCGTGAGGTCCTCAAAAACGTGGGTAGGAAGTGTTGAAGGCAAATGATCCGTCCCACTTCAATGCAAGTAGTAATGATAGTTAATTTTGTAACTGTAGGTGAAAGTGCGTCGCACTTCCTCAAAAGTGTGTCGTGCTTCGCCTTTGAATTAATTACAATTTCCCCATTCATAAGTACGTCGTGCTTGTACATGAGTGCGCCGCACTTGGCTCCTATTTTCTTTATTTTTCTTCTTAAGTCCTTTCCTTTATGGTCGTTAACATATTTAACGAATGTTCTTCACATTTCCAGTCCTCTTCGCTTCCTTTATTCCTGAAATAACTATTAACCAAATAAGTATCCAAAGACATAATATTTTATATATTTATATAGATAAATAGCGTATTAGTGAGGGATATTTTATGTATATTTAGAGCGTTATCAAATCCTCACATACTTAAACGTTGCTTTCTCTCAAGCAAACACATAAATGTATTTCGTTTTATATGCGGAATAGACAAATCCAATGATCACAAGC
>BQNB010078254.1:0-30602 GCA_026074375.1 Tanacetum coccineum
AGATTCTCACCAGTAGGTTCTGGGATTGAATCAGGAATAATAGGAGTGGGTGAAGGTCTGGGGGAAGGGCTTGGGGAAGGGTTAGGTTGTTGCTTAAAAGGTACCTCACTTGGTTAAGCAGAAGATGAGTCAGGCAGTGACTCATTTGGGACTTCACCAGTGGGAGCAGGAGAGGGTGATGGTTGTTCAACAGATAGTCTTTCTGAGGAAGCACCCTCATCCTGTGTTGGTTGGACCAACATAGTATCAAACAAAGGTGTAACTTTGCCTGAAAAATGTTTCCCCTTCTTAATCATAAATGAAAAAACTTTACTAGTTAAACTATTTACAGGAAAGTGATCTAAAGGAACAGATATATTAGCTAATTGTACCTAACCAATATTTAGAAATAAAAACCAGGATACATTACAAACTTCTTATTAGCCTCTAGGTTATTAGCGATACCATCAAAAAATTAATTTGGAAAATTATACTTTGATTAGTTGTTAAATCAAATTACAGCTGTGGCAATATTTGTAGGAATTTGGATCCCAGTGGAACTTTTGGAACTTAACTATGATTAATTGTCCTGTTGAATATAAAAAATCATCTGGGGTGAAAACAATGCTTTATTAAAAGTTAACACACTTAAATCCCCTTCATATCCCATAAGCTGAATAGCATTAAAGATAGCTTGATTTTGTAATGTGTCTATCCCATTAGCATCATCAAAAATAAGATCAGTTCGGATTGATGCTTCAGAGATAGACACAACCTTGCCAGCTACTTTATGTTATGTGCCTTACTTTGTTTGATTTGTTTTTGACGTAGCAGACGTCTCCAAAATGTTGCAACGAATAGTGGTCGAATACTACAGGACTTACAGTTGAGTCGCATTGATAAATTAAAGTCTTCAAAGAAAATCAATGACTTCATGAAACTCAACATTCCCTTCAGTCTTTTCCAAGTATGCGATCATGTTGTGCTTTGGACAGGACTCAAGAGCAGCCATGTTGCTTAGAAGAGAGAGATCGTCGGTAAGAGAGATTAGGGCTTGTATTGAAGAATGTCAGTTGGAGAGATTGCTTTGAGTATTGTGCGATTTAGATGTGATTCTTTATAGGTTTGGTGACCTGATTTAAATGAAAACGTTTCCAATTTACACTTTTGTACCCTGGCGGTTTGTTTCTCCAATGTTTCTTAAGCGTGTACTATACTTTGCCACTTTCGGTTCTAACTTTGCTTGATCTAGGTACTAACTTTGTCCAATTCAAAGATATGAACATTGTAAGTATCAGGAATGCTTCAGCCTCCTTTTCTGTAACTCTTCTTAGTGGACTTCTCTAAATTTCTAATCGTTGACAAGCATTACTTCTAGATAATATGTATCCATACAACAAAAAAATATATTTTCCACCTCCTGTTCCATCTAACCATGACTCACTATTCCATGGTGGTTGCTATCCTCCTCCCCTTCACCCTCAACACATACTAAACCAATTTTACCTGGTACTCACCACTCCAATGGTATGCATACCTTTGTGGACAAAACATGGACATAGACACGTTCTCTTGGTGGGTTGAACACATAATGCTAATATTCTTGAAATGGTCTTTATAAACGATGTCTTCAAAATGCTTCAACAATGAGAATTTTTACTCTGATTCCAAGCACGTACAACCTTGAGCAAATCTTTTCTTACTCTTGACTTAGTTCCCAAGTGAGTTAGTTGTGTCATAACTAGTTATGTGTGTGTGTTTTGGGGTTTCTTGGAACAAGTTTGATTTGTCAAGGTGTGTTTTACCTCTTTCATCCACAGATGACCCTTTTATATTGCCTCCCTTTAACCAATGTAGCTTATGGATTTATCATCCCAATTGAAACAACCAAGACTGAAAGCGGATAACTTCAAATGCCTTGGTTAGTAGATCAGTACATTGTCATTAGGGTTGGATCTTAAGCACTGTATTAGTTTCTCTCATATGCATCTGTATAAGTGGTGCCTATTTGCAATATGCTTTTGTATTCTTCGAATGGGATATACTAGTCTTCTTAACAATGCAAATGGGCTTTCATTTCAATGTAGATCTTTGTGTTCATGAAGTGAAACAATAGTTCAAAACTTTTGATTTCGAATCCATTAGAACTTGCCCACTACAACTTGCTAGCAGCATACATATTCGGCTTCTGTTGTAGAAGTGGGACACAAATGGTTTGCTTTTTGCATTGCCAAGTAATGATCTCTGCCAAGAAATTGACAACCTCCCTGTTGTGGATTTCATGTCAGATTTGCTCCGAGCATAATCACTATCTGAGTAGGATTCCAAGTCAAATGAAGAATCTATAGGATACCATAAGTCCCATTTTAGGTGTTTACCCTTTTAGGTACCTAAAAATTCTTTTGAAATGCATTAAATGAGAGGTCATTTAGACTTGATTTTGTAACCTAGACTAGAACAGATGCAATCATAATGCCAGGCCTAGAAACAGTCACTACATTAAGGAGCAATCATTGACCTATGAAATGGACTTCAACAATCTCTGGTTCCTCATCTTTGACTTATGCTTCTGAGTTCTATTGGTGTACTGTAGTCTTAAAAACAATTGCAAAGTCAAACTTCTTTTTTTTTCCATTGGATTTTCAGCAATCCATACTTATTCCTGGCTTTATAATCTATCCCCATCTTGGTTTGTTTGTAACTTGAAGGACCAAGCAAAGAAAGTGAGCTCTCCTTTTGAACTCATCTGAAATATACTCTTACATCAATGCTTTCAATTCATCACACCAAAACTTCTTTGTAGTCCCAAAGATGATACTCATCCACATTGACTTGATCTAAAATGATTATAATGGTTTTGTCCTTCTTTAGGTTAATGAGTGCTTTGTCAATTGTCCCTCTTTTGTATCCATTCTTCAACAAGAAAGGCGGATAAGGTAGCTTACCTTGCTCGTGGAGATTTTGATGTAATCCTAACAGAGCTTTAACCACTTTGTAGACTTCTGTGGATACTTAGGATCTTGGAAAAACTGGTGTTGAGGACAACATATACTTACTTAATCAAATCTTGCATAGAGAAAGGCACTTATAACCATCCATTGATTGGACTATTAAAGCCCATATATTGAGGGCAAATGATAAAAAGCATCCTTATGGCATTTCAAGCTAGCCACTGGAGCAAAAACTTCATCTTAGTCTATCCTTCATCTTGCCTGTGTCCCTGAGCAATCACATCTTGCTTTTGTTCTGACAACCACTCCTCTTTCATCCTTCTTATTTGGATACACCCAACTTTGTACCGATAGCCTTTTTTCATAAGCAAATCTACTAGGATCCAACTATTTTTGAATCTCAAACTGCAACAATTCTTCTTGCATACTTAACCCAACTTTTCATCTTCAAGATGCTTATGAAATATTTCTTGGGTTTAATGTTGAGATAGAAACCAAAGCAAATAATCATGTTGAAAGTCCTTTGTTTGTTTTCCTTTGCTTTTGAACTTAATATACAAAAGGCATGAGCTTCAGAACTTTTATTACTTGGCTTCTTGTTTGTACTGCTGATGTTGGAATTCTAGGATAAGTGTGAAGATGAGAGGATTAATTGTTGATTGTGGATTGATAACATTCACAATTGTTTCAAAATTTGTGATGTCAGGCACTGCACCTCATCATATTAGAGGATGTGTAAAGATACCATCAGTAGTATCTTCATGAATATCCTCAAGTGGAGGTATTTCAGAGTCATCTTCTTGAGAATTGGTTGTTTTAGTACTGGCAGTACTAACTGGTTACGCTAAAATGTATCTACCTTGTTAGTTCCGTAGCTTTAGTGTTTTGTGCTAACAGTAATAAAAATGTTATACTGCTAGACTTAGCAGCTCCTGCCTGAGTAACCAAGTTCTCAGTTTCTTGTTCAAGATTCTTCTTGAGAGCTTCAGCTTCCTCATTAGCTTCCTTTTCTTGCCTTTGAAGTCTTGCAAGATCATCTAGAAAGACTTATTCTTCCTCTCTTGGACCTCCTTTCTTTGTGGAAGAATAGGAATGCCATATTGGCAGTTCAAAACAGTCTTGATCAGTTTCAACTTCTTTTTCAGAATCACCAGCAACAATTTGTCTTTTGTGCCAGTAATTTTGGTTAGATTCTTATTGACCTGCATGAAGGTTAGCTTGATTCTCTGATCTAACAGAATGATAGTTCATAGAATCAGTCAAATAATCAAGGTCAAAAAGCCAATTTAGTCCTTTCCCTGCAAACATGGGTTTGTTTTATAAGAAGTTTATGTGGCCTCTGTTTTCTTTCTTAAGTTTGGTTACTAAATTGTATACTCTAATAGCTTGCTTTGTAGAGAATACCCAACCAAAAATCACCAAATCATTTTTCCAGCAAACTTGCCCGAAGGGGACTATGTGTTCAGATGGGTCTCTTGGCACCCAAATGTCTTATATAACTTATATTGGTGTGATACAGTTAAAAAGTTCATTAGATTTCTTATTATCGTGGCTTGGTATCTATTTCCCTGTTTTGAATCAGAACAACAGTACTAACTGCTTCAGCACATAAAGTGTTAGGTACAATGAATATGAAAGCATGGGTTCTTGCTGCCTCAATAGGGGTCCTATTCTTCTCTAACAACTCCATTTTGTTGTGGAGTTTCGGCATTGCTGTAAATTCCCTCTTGATCCTTTTTTAACCAACAGATTTCAATATTTCAATGTTTTTAAATTATGTTCCATTATCACATATAATTGGTATTAAACCATTGATTCAATTGGTTCTCTACTTTTTGGATTAAAGTCCTATAAGATTGAACTAGTTTTCATCCTTAGTTCTTAAATGGAAAAATGTCCAACTAAATCTGTTAAATCATCATGATAACCAGAACAATAGGCTCTTATGGTTTTATGCTTCTGACGATGTAGGGTCAAACAAATCCTTTATGAAGAAGTTGTAGGGTGTTACTAATAGGCTAACTACCTTGGCCTTACAAGCAGCTTTGTGTTGCTTTCCTTTCTGACATAGCAACACAAGACGTGGTCATTTTGAAAAGACTTTGTAGGTAAGCCTCTGACCAAGGTTTCCTTTTTCAAGACTATTTTGGTTTTTGATATTTACATGACCCAACCTCCTATGTCTTAAGTTTGATTCATCTAGTTGTAGCTTTTGCAATATAAAACAAGCCAAACCTCCTAAAGGAACATTGTTCTCTAAATTGAAATGTACATATAGTTTTGTCTGGGGACTTGAAGTAATATTTATTGTTCTTCATGGTAACTTAATATCAAGAGACAATACAAGAAATTCAGAGTCAGTAAAAAGAACCTTGTTTTGTTCTTTTTGTCACACATTTGTGACACTGAAAAGGGATTGAAAGGCTGAGTTCTTGTCACAAAGCTGAAATCCTCAATAATCTAACTTACCAGTTTTAATTTTCCCCCTTTCAGTAATATTGCCTTGGCCTTTACTACCTCCAAAGGCAACTAGGGCCCCATTAAAGTCTTGGAAATAGTCAGCAAGGTAAGCATTGTTCCTGTCATGTGCACTGGTGCTGTGGAACATCCACTATCAATAATTCCTGTATTCTAGAGTTCTATGTTGGATTATTCCTGCACATTTAAAAGAATGAGATTGTTCTTTAGAACCCAAGCATGTTTGGGCTTGAGTCTGCCTAGTGGATCTTTGAAAGTTGAACAATTTCTAAGACTAGATCCACCATTGTATATGGAGAGAATATTGTTGTTGTATCCTTTTGTTCTCCATACACAACCTGCTGAGGCCTTAACAACAGTGTCCCATTTTACCCCAACAGTACTAACTCGTTTTACCTTAGCAGTATAAACTTTTTGGTTTGAGAAATTTGTTTTTAGTATTGTTGTTCTTTTGAAAGGCCTTGATGATGGTGAATGAGTTTTGTGAAAAACATTTGTTGGTCTAACACCATTTACAATGGGCTTAACTGTATTAACTTTCAGAGCAGTGCTAGTTAGTACTGTTTGTCTGTTAACTTTTTGTCTAGCAGTACTAAAATTGTTAGTACTGCTAGCCTTAGCAGTATTAACTGAATTATTTTCAGTTCTTGTGTGTACTGCTAGAGGAAAAAATTGATTTTGTTTATTTACCATTTAAACATTGTTCCAAGTTAGTTTCCTTTCCTTTGTACCATTACTCTTAGACATATTTTTTTTGTTTAGTTCTACTTGTTTAGTCAATTTTACATGATAATCACAATCTCTTATTAAATGATTAAAACTACCACACACAAAACATGCTCTTTCAGTAAACCCATGCCCCAACTCTTTGTTGTAAACCTTAGATTTTTGACTTTGTGTAGATTGATGCTTAACATTTTCCCTAGGAGTTTTTACTTGCTTGTTAGCGAAACTAGGTGTGTCAAGTCCTTTAGTTTGTACAGTCACACACTCATCATCACTATCTGATTCATACTCTTTAATGATAGGAGCATCAGACCAAACCTTAGGTTGAACTTCTATATTTGATTCATTGACAACTGGTTCAGATACTAATTCAGAAGTTTGTGTACTAATGTTAGAGTTACAGGTATCAAGTTCAGTTGTTTGGGATTCAGATTCACTTGGTTGAGTCTTTTCTGGACCATATGTATATTGTGAGCCATCTATTTCAATATCAGGTCAGAGGAGCTAAATATTTCCTGTCATGGGTGGAGGTACTGCTTGCATTTCACAAGTTTTATCAATCCTTTTATGTAAAGGTGGATTTTCAAAATCACCTTTATTGCTCTTAAAAACACTTTGGAAAACTTCATTTTCATAGCTCAAATTCCCACTATATCTGTAGTTCCATATCCGAGCCAAATTTAATCCCGGGTAATATTGTGATTTACAATTTTACCAAGATTTTTTGATGAATGATTCCATTTTATCCTACAAATTACTTCAAATCATATTTTCTTTTTGTGCTTTAGCCAACATTTCTTTATCTGGTATTTTAGAACATCTGTTTTTGTCATTTAAATATTTTTCATATATTTGATTTGTGATCTTTACCAAAGTTGACCTTGTTTGATGGGCTCACCAACTGTCTTCAACTTTCTTAAGATATTGAGGTAATAAGCCTTTATTTCCTATGTAGCATCACTGAGTTGCTCTCTCTGAGCATCATATAGTATTTTATGAGTAAACTAAGACTCTTTACACTCATTGAACAGAAAGTTACATGTGTGTATGATCCTGAGCTGTTGATTGCAATGAAGGCATTTATCTTTATTATTTTCTGTATGAGATTGTCAGTCATACACTTTCTCCATCAAATGTCACCATTGCTTTAGACTTTATTTTCTTTACTAGTTCTGCTCCCATCTTTTTTTGCAGGATTCATCCATCCCTCCTTCTGTTTTCTTCCTTTGTTTACACTCTATGCAAAAATTGCCTGTTTTATGGCAGTTTGTAGCATTCAACTTTGGTTTTATCAATAATTCCATCATGGTTCTTTTGCATCAAACTGTACTTTCTAACAGTTCTTGTAGATAAACTTCTTTATTCTCAATGGAGATCTTTGCACTTGCAATTTTATGTCCATTTTTTCAATGGTCACTATTCATCAACTTGGTCTTTGTCATCATGATCCAATTGAGGACAACTTGATTGACTTGCAAGCAGAGGAATATGATGTTATTTGTTCAAGCCTTTAAATTTATGCTCATAGATAGTATTGGAAACACCATAAGCGGTGGGTATAATACTTCGTAGTATGTTGGTGTTTTTCATAATATGAATGCTAATTTTTGCAAGTTGGAAGATGATTGATGCAGAGTAGTAGAGCTTTTACATCATTTTCTATGAATCTAGATTGTAGTACAAGTCATCAAAATACGAGACTGTCCATACCTGGTTTTTTCCTCATAATCCATAGGAAACTTGTAATACCAAGCAGAAGGTAGAGATCTTGAAATTTTGATTTGCTCTTTGGTAGATACACCTGCTCCATGAATCTTAGCATGTCTGAGAAGAACTTTGATGAAATCTTTCTTAGCATTTGTGAATCCCTTCTGTGTTGATACAGTTTGAATCCTTCAAAATGTTGCTTTCTGATGTACTTCTGCAATCTTTTTTTGGATTCATAATTTCACCAAATATGGTTTGTTGGCATTCCACATTTTCTTTATGCATCAGGTCAATCTTATGGATTAGCTAGATGTGACTTTCTGGTATGGCCTAATTAGCAAGGTGGTCTCGCTTTTCTTTCTTCTTTCTCTAGGCCACTATTATCTTTGCATGATTTAGGAGGCAAAATTTTAATTTGTCCTGTTGTATCAGTTGTATAACTGACACTAGGACCTTTTCCATTTGATTACTCCCTAATATTAGGTGGTCTTGTATGAGCACAAAAATAGTGTTCCAACTTCTTAGCACTATAGCATATTCTCCCTTTTTTGAGATTAGGGTGCGTGATGGTTGAGACTGTATGGGAGTCTTGTTGTGTTGGTGTTTGTTGTTTGTGTTGGTTGGGAGGGAGTCGGTGGTGGTGGATTTTCATCGTGTGTTGCAGACATGTTTGAGTTTTTTGTTGGTGGAGTTGAATAACTGGTTTTACCGCTTGTTCTTCTTATTCAAGTTTTCTAAGGCTCTGATACCACTTGAAGGTCCTTGCTAAAATGAAAGGATCTTTGCGCCTATTATGGATTGATAGCATTATGTTTAAATACTAATGACTATGTTGAAACAATTACTATGAATACTATATGTTATTGCGGATTTCTTAACACATGTACTAAGAATAACCACTATGAATCAAACTGAATAACATCTTTGTCTAAATGTGTTTCTTGAGAATTGCATTTGCTAACTATGATTTTTATGTGTTCTATATTATCTTGTGTTGAACTCTATGATCACCTTTGTCTAACTATGCCTAGGGTTCCTTTTATATATCAAGGATAACCCTAAAAGGCTTACATATCTTTTTCTAAAATATCTCATAAATATCTTTTAAATATCTTCTCAACAGTACTAACTAACTTTCTACTAACGGTACTAACTAAACTAACAGTACATATATATTTTTTTACTGTCTAGTTCTAAGTATAACTGACAGTACTAACTATTTGTACTGTCGGTACTAAGTTATGAAAACATTAATCCTAACACACACCCACCTTTATTCAACCATCTACTCAACCTCAAAAGACAAAACAACCTAGGGGAAGCCTAAAATGAAAGCGACACTCAAGTACTAAGCCTTAAGTAATCCTATTGAGAATGTTGCAGATGAGACTGTCCATAAGGAGTTGGGTGACAGTTTGGTAAGGGCTGCCACTACTGCTTCTAGCTTAGAAGCAGAGCAGGATAGTGGTAACATCAATAAGACCCAATCCAAGGCAACACCTAATGAATCTAGTTCCCTATGAACTACTTTAGGTGGTGGTCCCAGGTGCCAAGAAACCGTGGGGGATACTATTGCTCAAACTAGGTTTGAGAATGTATCTAAACATTCTAATGATTCACTGCTCGCAAGAGGTAACACACTTCAAAAGTTGAGGAGTATAGGACTTAAACTTTGATGAATTAATGGAAAAACTATGTACCACTTTACAAATTCAGGTTCTTTGATTTGGGAAGATCATAAGGACACTCTCATAATGAGATTACTAGTTTGAAAAGGAGGGTCAAAGAAGCTGAAAAGAAATATTGGTTCAAGAAACTCTTAGGGCTAGAGAGATTATACAAAGTTGGTTTGAGTGCTAGGGTAGAATCCTCTGATAATAAAGAAATTTTGGGTAAGGATGCATCCAAACAGGGGAGGATTGATGCTATTGATGCAGATAAAGAAATTACCCTGTTAGTGTTCAAAATGTGGATGAAGAGATGTTTGATGTGAATGTTTTAGATGGTGAGGAGGTGTTTGTTGCAGAATAAGAAGTTGATGATAATAAAGAAAATGATGAAGTTAATGTTGTTGAAGAAGTAGTTAAAGTTATTAACATTGTTAAGTTAATTACTGATGCAACAATAGTTAGTGCTGCTACAACAACTACTGCTCACCACTTATAGAAATAAAAGGTACAAAACCCAAGGAGAAAGAGGTTGTTATACAAGAGTTGTGTGAATCTACAACAATAATATCTTCACAACAATCAGAGGACAAAGGTAAAGGGATATTGATAGAACATGTGAAGCCTATGAAGAAGAAAATTCAAATCAGGTTTGATGAAGAAACTACTTTAAATTTACAAGATGAATTTGATGACGAAGAAATATTGTAAGAGAGTAATGCTGAAAAAAAGAAGAAAAGTAGCATATATTGCTTTGATTGAAACATAGGATGATATATAGGCAAAGATTGATGTTGATCATCAATTGGCTGAAAGAATGCAAGAACAAGAACAAGAAGAGTTGTCTATTGAAGAAAAGGCTACATTATTTCAACAACCTCTTTAGATTAAAAGAAGAATGCAATTTTGCTAGCTAAAAGAGCAGAAGAGAAAGAAAACAAACCACCTAACAAAAGCATCAATAGTGTAAGATCATGTGTACTTACCTTAAGATCATGGAAGGATACAAGTCAAAGATTTGAAGTTTAAAGTGTTTGATTCCATCTAAGAGTTATTTGACGAGGTGCTATTAAAAAGGGTAGATACATTGTAGACTTTAGAAACTTAGTGTGTGGAAGGCCAAGAAAGAGAAGCAAGAACTGATACAAGAGAGTACAAAGAAGCAAAAGGTGGAAGATGATAAAGAAATAACAGAGCTTAAACAGTGTTTGGAAATCATTCTAGATGAAGAAGAGGTAACAATTGATGATATACCTTTAGCTGTTAAGTCTCCAAGTATTGTTGGCTGGAAGATTTATAAAGAAGGAAGAAAAGGCTATTATAAATAATGAGAGCTGATGGAAAGTCTCAAACGTACATGATCTTTAGTTAAAAGCTTAAAAGTTTTAATAGGCAAGATTTAGAAGATTTATACAAGTTGGTAAAAGCTAAATATGAGTCAACAAGACCAGTAGAAGACTTGGATTTGCTGTTATGGGGTGATTTGAAAACAATGTTTGAACCACAGGTAGAATATAAAATATGGAGGAATCAACATGAATACAAAGTGTTGGATTGGAAGTTGTATGACTCCTGTAGAGTACACTCCTGAGGATGCTACATATGTAGATTTATTGTTGGTAGAGATGAAGTATCCCCCTTCGCACCTATACACTTTAATGAGTTGGAAAGAAGCTTTTAATTGATTATGAAAAGTAAAATGGAACTTTAACAGTTCTTAAATTCAACAATTATAAACAACTTAAAAGTAAAGAAGTGTTTTGGTAGCATCATCTGGTGTTGATTGAAGCTTTATATGGTAATAAACTTGATGACTTTTGCAAGAGATTACCAAGTTTAGGGGGAGGATTGTTAGGATTAAAAGTCTTCTTGAGGTTGTTTGAATTATACTGTATGTTTGTGTTCATGCTGCTCAGTTAGAGTTAGTACTGCTCAGAGACTTCAAAGAAAATATGCTAAGTGTTTACTACTGCTAGTACACAGTTAGTACTTCTAGTGAATATTAGTGTTGCTGATGAACTTCAAACAAAATATGCTAAGTAGTTACTACTGCTAGTACAAAGTTAAGACTGCTCAGCTGAAGTTAATGCTGCTAGTGAAAATATGCTTAAAGTTACTACTGTTAGTGAATATTAAGTTAATGCTGCTAATTAGTATTGCTTATATGATATGTATTAAGTTATTTGTTTATACAAAAGATGTGGCATACTTTGGAAAGTTATTGAAGCCGACTTAGGGCTCCTGGTGTATAAAAGGAGTCCTACGGGCATTGTGTTTGATGTACAGAACCATAAACCAAAATCAATCGTAGTCGTATAATTCTTAGCTTCAAGGTCTTTGTAACCCTAATACTTTGAGAGTATTTGTATTATTATCATTAATAATATTGGAGCTTATTTGTTGAATTGTACGTTCATTGAATTACTATTTCATTGATAATTCTTTTTAATATTAAAGATTATATTACGTATAATCTTTAATACATTCAAACAAAGTTTCTACTATAGTTGTGTTAGATTTATCTAATATAACTAAACCTTAAAAACCTTAAGGAATTCGATCTATTGAAGTGGGGTCAACACTATAGCTAGCACAACCTAGTCTACTAAATTGTGAGAATTTAAGCCTTTAAAATATTCGACGTACCACCTTTTTGGGTACCATATGATAATGATGCCTTTAGCTTGTTCGAGTTAAGGGATTTTTATTTGATTTTTTTGTGGAGCAATAATATGTATCTATTCCATCGTTATAGATGTGTATATGTGGTTTTGTCGCCTTTTCTGGAGTAATGGTATTGTTGATAATTATATTTGAGTGAGCTGGTAATTTAGAAGCTCTTATAAATCTTGTGGTCCTTTGATCTTTCATTTACTAGACCGGAAGCTGATTAATCATATGTTATGCAATCCCGCTATGGTCCCTTTGTTCTTGCAAATGCTGCCTTGGTGCTAAATACTGAATTTCTAAGTGATAAGAAGTTAAAAATTAAAAGATGAAGTTCCTGTGCCAAGCTTTGTTATTAATAATCTTATAGTAAAAAAGTGAGAATATATATATATATATATATTACCTATATAATTTTATTTATATAAATATATATATATATATATATATTTAATATATAAATTTGTATATTAATTATATTTAATTTTTATTATTTTTATTGTAGTTCAAAGAATTAAATGGTTTAAGTTACTGGCACATGATGATTAGTATATGCTCCTCGATTCAGTATCAAGTTCCGTCCTTCGGGTTAGGTTTTATGTGTTCATGTTCATAGCCTATGGTAGCTGTCTCGGATTATGGATGTGTAAATTGATGTGTCTCCAACAAAAACAATATAAACCCTATCTGAGTGGTTGAGTGAATTCTAAATCAAACACATTTCCCTGTGAGGTGCTATGTTATATGTCAATGCCTGAAAAGTTATCTAAACTGTAAACACTTGTAAAATCCAAATTTTCTATTCGACACCGTTAAATGATTTTATTTTTCGCTTTGATTGCTGAGGGAATGCAATAAGCGAAGTGTTGACGGGATTTGATATCGGATCCAAAAAAATTCATACATGTTCCGGTGGAGTATATTCGTATATTTTTAATCATTTCTCCCGTTGAATCTTTCGTTACTTTATAGCATGAATTTTTTGAGGTTCACTTAAAGGACAACATGTGGTATAAATTACAAACAAAAATAGAATATTTATATGCTAAAGAAGACAACATACAAGGAAAGATAAAAGTTCAAGCTCTAAAGTGCAAATGTGCGCCGCACTTAGCAATTATGCGCCGCACTTATCCTCAAGTTAAAGAAATAAAGACTTAGTCAAAATTCAGCATTAACTCTATAAGTACGCCGCACTTACTATTTTGTGCGCCGCACTTCCTATCTAACTATGAAGAATTAATGAAGACTTCGCACTTACCTTAAGTGCGCCGCACTTTCCATCTGATGAGAAGAATAAATGAAGACTTTAATGCAAGTGCATTTACACCCCAAGTACGCCGCACAATGTTTTGTGTGCGCCACACCTTCTCAATTAACATTCAATACTAGTGCATTTAATCACCAAGTACGCCGCACAATGTTTTGTGTGTGCCATACTTTTCACCCAAATTCAGCCTATAAATAGAGGACGAATTTTCACTCTCAAATCACTCCTCTCCATTCTTTTCATTCCATATAACATACACACACACCAATCCTCTCACCCATACAAACACCAAAATACTACTCCTTTGAAGAATAAAGATCTAACGATCAAGAACGAAGACGGTTATCAACTTAGTTATTGAAATAATGGGAGTTTATGTTAAATCTACCTTTGTTATGAACATTTTAGCCATGAGAGGCTAAATCTCTCATGACTACTCGGTGATGTGATGATAATGAATAAGCATTTGGTATGATCATGATCCCTTTAATCTCAAGCTTATGTTGAAATCCTATTATATCTTATCTTGTCCATTTTTGCTTATCAACTTAAATTATATAGTCATATTGGTATAGGTCAAAAGACCCGGTATGATCTATGTGGTTTTAAAGATTTATCTATGATCTTTATCGCTTGTGCCGAGAAATCCACTTTCGTAATTGATAAACAAATAAGCTTTGATATACTAGTAACTGGATTATTTGAGTGACACATTTGGTCTAGTTAACTAAATATAAGTCTTGAGTTAAGTAAGTTAGTTTGTGAAAATGTTTTCTGACGAGAAAATCTTTTTTTATAAACTGAGGTTCCATCTTCGTGGTCTAATCATTTCCAACGCTTATAAATTATTTGCAACTATCCGAGTAGTCATCTTTATTATCATTGGTAAAACAAAAAGTCATTTTCAAGTTAAAGTTTATTTTCTTTCTGATTATTTAAACACTACTCAAATCCCTGTGGACGACCTGGTCTTACCTAAAAATATTATACTACCTACGTGAGTTATACTTTTACCCGTGTGTTTCCCTATAATAAAATCGGTATTTTCAGTCATTATAAATTTAAAGCTTTTGATACACATCAAAGTTTTTGGCGCCGTTGCCGGGGATTTGTTAAGCTGTTCTGTAGTCAACTCTGGAAAATTACTTTAACTCCCCCTCTTTTTCAAAAAAATCACCGTACAGTTTTCTGGCAAACTGACCCAAACAATTTCTCTCTTGGATGCATACACGTGCTTCCAATTCTGAACTTGTTGAATCGTTACCTGAACATGAACGTACTCTGAATCGAAGACTTCATCGACAAAACAGAAGAGTTCCATACGATCAAAGAAACAATCCACCACAACACCCGAGAATTGTCTACCCGCCAGTTCTTAACATTAATTACTTCCGTCACTTTCTTGGTATTCTTCGAAATTATGACCCAATGGATGATGAACCCATGTGGGCTGCCGACCATGTTGTCGCTCCGACTCTAGGTTCCGCGATCACTATTCCTGAAACTGCAAACGAATTTGCTATCAAAGGTAACCACTTGACTCTTGTCAAAGGAAACCAATTCAATGGTAGAACCAAAACCGATCCTCATAAACACATTCATGAATTCCTTGGAATCTGCGATATGTATAAATACAGAGATACTAAAAATGAAGCCGTCTGCCTGATGATGTTTCCCCTATCACTAACTAGAGAAGCAAAAACATGGTTGGACAAACTCAACGAAGGAACTATCAAAACATGGGATGAACTTCGAACCGCTTTCATTAGCCGATTCTTTACCCCAGCTCTTTTCGACCGACTCCTCGGAGAAATCCGAGCCTTCTCTCAACATGAAAACAAATCTCTAACCAATGCTTGGCTTCGCATGAAGGAAATGATCCGAAACTGCCATGGTCACAATCTGTCCAAAGGCAACATTATAAAAATCTTCTATCATGGTCTCAGCGAAATAACCCAAGAAGTTCTGAATGCCGCAGCCGGTGGTATTTTCCTCTATAAAACACCAAATCAAGCTTATCAGCTTCTCGAAGATAAAGTCTTACTCAAGCTCGACTGGGCTAAAAATTAAAAAACCAAATCATCTCTTAAGAAAACCGTTGCCTTCGCCAATGAAATAGCAGTAATTCTAATACTGACAAAATTATGGCTCAAATGGATGCCATGACTCTGAAAATGGATGCTCAGTACAAAGAACTCCAGTCTAAAAAAACAAAACCCGATCTTGATGAAGATGATATACCTATGTCCCGTGAAAATGATGAACTTGTGTACCCAAGAAAGGTGGTATTATAGTTGTCACAAACGAAAATGATGAACTTGTTCCAACAAGAACCGTTACGGGTTGGCGAGTATGCATCGACTAACGTAAGCTCAATGAAGCAACCGCAAAAGATCATTTTCCCTTACCTTTTATGGATCAAATCTTAGAGATACTAGCACGAAATAAATATTTCTGTTTCCTCGATGGTTCTTCTGGATATTTTCTAATTCCTATCGATCCTAATGATCAAGAGAAAACAACATTCACATGTCCTTTCAGTACATACGCTTATAGGCGAATGCCTTTCGGTCTTTGTAATGCTCCTGCCACATTTCAAAGGTGTATGTTGGCAATCTTTCACGATATGATCGAAGAATCAGTCGAAGTATTCATGGACGATTTTTCTGTATTCGGAAACTCTTTCGACACATGTTTAAACAACCTTGATAAAATGCTCCAACGTTGTAAAGATGCTCATCTTGTCCTTAATTAGGAAAAATGTCACTTCATGGTCAAAGAAGGAATTATGCTCGGACACAAGGTGTCTAGCGCCGGACTTGAAGTCGACAAAGCAAAAATAGACGTAATCTCAAAACTTCCACCCCCTACTAATATTAAAGGTATTAAAAGCTTTCTTGGACATGCCAGTTTTTACCGATGTTTCATTAAAGATTTTTCAAAAATTGCTCGACCTCTAACCAAACTACTTGAAAAAGATACTCCATTTGAATTCGATGATGAATGTCAAAAAGCATTTGAATTATTGAAAGAGAAACTCACATGCGCTTCTGTGATCGTAAGCCCAAACTGGAATCTTCCATTTGAACTTATGTGTGATGCAAGTGATTTTACAGTAGGAGCAGTTTTAGGTCAAAAAGATGGTAAAAACTTTCACCCGATCTACTTCGCAAGCAAAACCCTAAATCCCGCTCAACAAAAATACACCGTAACTGAAAAAGAGCTTATGGCTGTAGTTTTTGCATTTGACAAATTCAGATCCTATCTTATTCTCTCAAAAACTATTATTAATACCGATCATTTAGCTCTAAGGCACTTATTCAAGAAACAAGATGCTAAACCACGCCTTATCCGATGGATCTTACTCTTACAAGAATTTGACATAGAAATCAAGGATAGAAAAGGTACAGAAAATGTTGCTGCTGATTACTTATCCAAAATTGGAAATGATGAGTCAAGTGATGACAATGTAGGATATTGGAAATCATAACATAATCGAATGACTAGTGGATTAGCCAAGTTCTAGAGAAAGAAAGTGAGAGAGAACTTTCTAGTGAGAGAAAATGAACTTGTATTATGTGAATGACTAACCCACCTCTTCCATGGCATGGAAGAGGCTTATATAGTAACAACAAAACTGGCCATAAGGCCTTAGTAGTGGGCTTACACGTTGGGTTTAATACCCGACCCATTACCGAATGTTATACATTAACTACTTAACTACGAGCAACAATAAACGGTAAAATACACGGGGTGACCGAGTCTTTTTCTAATATCTAACAATCTCCCCCTAAGGGAGGTCACCCCAGAAAGTACTAAATTAAGCTCTGTAATGTTGATCTTGTGTTCAGCTCGTAGTCTTTGATTCTTCAAGCATTAATTTCTTTGTACATAATTTAGTGATCTTTGAGCTTAGTTCCATTGATTTGTATGATCTTTGAGCTTTCTTTGAGATCATCAGCCACAGTAAATCTCTTAATCATCCTTGTTGTGGTATTGCCTCCATGTAATCTTGTGTTCTGTCGTAGGTCTTTGATTCTTCAAGCATTTATTTCTTTGTACATAATTTAGTGATCTTTGAGCTTAGTTCCATTGAATTGTATGATCTTTGAGCTTTCTTTGAGATCATCAGCCATAGTAAATCTCTTAATCATCCTTGTTGTGGTATTGCCTCCATGTAATGTTATGACCTTCGGACCGGCATGCTCACACTTTTATGGATCATGATAGCACATATCAGAGTTGCGAAAGCTGTGTTGTAGGTCTTTTAGTTATCATGATGTCTTTGATTAGGAATATTAAGTGTGAGCATGGTGTTGTGAATTGACTTGTCTCTTGCCATCAGCTGCTACCGTCGGGGATTCCTGCAAGTATATGTTAGTAATAAACAAACGAAAGTGTCTTTGTTGACTTTCGTTAAATAAGGTTGCAAGAACCACGGTTCTACGTTATTCAGTATAAATACTGCCTGTGATCAGGTAGAATTTCGAAGAATCTCCTTGACAGGGTTTCGCAGCTGTGCTAGCCGTTCTCAAACCAGAGCGTCTCAAAGTAGACAAAGCACGGAGTGAGTGAACCAGTGAATTAAAAATCCATTGATTAATGAAAAATTGATTTGAAAGTCAATCGTGTGTCACTCAGAAAAGAGTTTTTATGACACATCGACGGTTTTATATCATAAAATCAAATTTCATCAGAAACACATTTGTTTTGAAAGGTATGCATTTGTTTTGAAAGGTATACACAGTCAATGTGCTCAAAAATCAGTTGTTGAGCACATCGAAAGGTTTTTCAAAAACTATTCGTCAATTCACTGCCTGGAACAAGTTTGATTCATAAAGAATCGCACCATCTCTGCTTTCCATTTGTCACAAGTTTGATCCATAGTGGATCTCACATGTCACCTACCAAGAGCTTGTTTGATGTTGGCTCTAGAAGGATTTCCATCTTCATTGTGAGTACTTTCGTGTCACTCGGATGTTCTGGCAATACCTCGAGGATAATGCGTAGGACTCTTAGAATCTTTACTTGTTGTCACAGTGTGTGATGAACAAGCATAGTTTGTATTAGTGTCCTAACGAGATTTATGGATGATATCATGGCTCTAGACTCTATAGTGCACATTTGGTTTTTAGTAGTCGGAGACTGGAGCAGAGTGCCACCTTTTCAATATCGTCTAACTCGGAGTGAGAGAGACGATAGAAATGCGTTGATCTCCGTGAGAAATGAAAAAAGAATCCTTTGAGGGATCTTGAGTGGCTAGGAAGGGTTGTGCAGCGTATCACTGGGTCCATGATACTTGTCTTCAATGTCAATAATCAACCATGTGATTCCGACAGCATATGTAGTGACCCGGTTTCTGCCTAATGTCAAAGGAGGGCTGCTTTCTTTTCACCCTTTATCTTAACATTTCTTTTTCATTCTTCAACCCCTTCAGTGCTTACCGAGACTTCATTACTAGAACCTTGTTGGGTGTGTTCCAGTACTAGCACCATCTCAGTCCGCACTATTCCCTTATTCTCACATTACTCCTTTTGTAATCATACCTAAGGACTTCTACACTAACTAGTGGATTATCCCTGGGTAGATCCCATCGGCTCTGGCGGGATCATGAGAACATGTACCTAACCTTACCATCCTTATACCTCTGATAAAGTAAGTACAACACCATCTCAGAATACGTGTCAACATCCCATCACTGAACTTGTATATCTCATTGAACCTCATGATCTTTCGGTCATTGTTGTCTATCGGGAATACTACTGCTCGAGGAGACTCAATGATGTTATAATCATGCTTGAACTCGTAGCCTGTTGCATCCCATCCTGGTTTAGTGAGGTTCAACTGTGTCTGGTAGCTTTCAATGCCGAGTTGAAAGTCTTCAACCCGCTGTCGAATCACCAAGTTTCGGGTCCATAGCTTGACAGCAGTAGATAGCATCCGTTTGTCTGAACCAGGAAGATGATCAAGATGACCTTGCAGAAGAAGCAGATTCAGGTCTTCAAAGTCACTGGGATACAGGTTCTTGAAATCTCTTTCCGCAATCGTGTGTTCTTGGAAGTCAGCTCTTCGGAGGACAATTTCGCTCAAGTAGTCATACCCGTATCTTGAGTATGCTTTGATTTTGATGACACTAAGAATCCGCATGTGTGTTCTGACATCTTTTCTATGCGACGGAGAATCATGTCTGTCAATATAGAACTTCTGTCGATTAAACCACCAGTGAGAGATGCCATATTTTGCACTTATGTCATAAGTACACACATCATCAATCCACATTTGTTCCGGCACTAGCAGTTCAAGCCCAAAGTCAGGATAACTAGCAGCCTTTATCTTGGAAATCGATAGTGCAGGATTGCTTCCCTTGCTGCCATATCTTAAATACTCTAAGTCTTTATTGAAGAAGAATTATGTTTGAATAGTAACATGACCTGAAGGACCACCAAGAGGCAGTGGTCGGTTGACATCGACTCTGACTTGAGCTCCTTCTAGATTCGTCCAGTCAACCTGATCTGTGAGCATCTTGTGACACTCCTCCATCTGGAACTGAAGGTGAATGGCATCTGGGTAGAATGCTTTAACAACTTCATAAGCCTGCCCTTTAAAATCTGCTTGCGTAAGCATGGTTTTGTTCACCTTTTGGCAGTACCAGTTCATGAAGGTTGTCATATCTCCAATCTTTGCAAGCAACGAGTTCTCAGCTGGGGGCTCATAAGTTGTGGCCAACGCAGAAGCCCAGTTGTTCACAACATCTGACTTGTTGGAAGAAGGAATAGTCCAGGCAGGTTCAGGAGTCGCTGGTCTTTCCTCTTTAGGTAGTGGTTTCCACCAGTCTTTTCTCGAGTCAGCTTTTGGTTGGTGATCATTCTTGGAGTCTTCATCATCAGACAAATGTACTTGCTCTTCGGGACTGGAATCATCTTGCATCAGATAGTCAATAGGAGATAACTCTTGAGCCCTAGGGATGTCAGCTGACCCATATTGAGTGTCAGATTTTGTCCAAGCCATAGATTGTAAAGCTAAGGTTGTAGTCTTGGATGAACTTAGAGCTTTACTGCCTTGTTGCTGTGCAAATCCAAATGTACCAGTAGATAGAGGAGGAGGAGGTGGGGGCAACTAAGAGGATCCCGATGCTCCAGAAGTACCTAGAGCACCGGATGCGCCTGCTGGAGGAGGTAGTAGAGGTGGTTGTGTAGGTGGAGACCCAAGAGGAGTTCTTGGTGACTCACGTCTCTTTCTTTTCTTCTTACGTGCTTCTTCCTGATAAGCTAAACGTTGATTTGAATAGTCTAGCTCTACTGACTTCTGCAGAGCTTCATACAAGTCATTGTGAACTTCATGAGTCTTGTAGGTGTTGTCTTCAAACATCCGTTGTTGAAGAATTTCCTTCATATCAACGATGGGCAGATCCCTGAAGCTTGCATTGCCCAGTCAACTGCATCAGTGACTATCTCATCAACAGCTTTGATCACCTGGTGGGGAATATTGAGATTCTCCAATTTGTACAACCTAGACCCATGTTTATCCAACCTTTCCTCCAGGGCTAAGTTGTTTTGTATCAGATCCGTGATATGTTGTTCAATCTCACTTATGCAACGAACTAGGATCGGATCTGTGGTGCTTTGAGGTGGTGGTGGTGGAAGAGTTGTTGTTTTTGTGATTGTTGAGGTTGTTGCTGTTGATGTTGGGAGTGGAGAGTCAGATTCTGACTTCGTGAGATCAATAACCGGAGTGGTCATTGGAGGAACCGAGGAGGTGTCTTGATGAATAGGGACCGAAACCATTGACTGAACCTCTGCTTCAGCATTGGTTTTCCCTGGTTCTTCTTCCTATGGCTTCTCCACGAAGAACTGATCAGTGAAGCTGAGATCTTTATCAAGGTTTTGAAGAGAGGACAAAGTTCCAGTGGAGCTAGCAGGTTCTTCAAGAATCACCTGATCTTCAGTTAGTAGTTTGAGGTTTTCTTGAACATTTGGGTAAGCAGTTGTTGTAAACTCCTCATCCATTTGCTCCAGTTTTTGTTGAGTAGAAGCATCAGTGGTCTCTAAGTCCATGTGTTCAAGGTTTGGTCCAACATGAACCACATGACTTGGTTGAGGTTGAGACACTACAGCATCACCAGGGTTTGGTCCAGCCTGGCCTTCGTCTTGTTTACCAGGGTTTGGTCCAACCTGGCCTTCATCTTGATCTCCAAATCTGAGCACGCAGCGGAATGTTGAATATCCGAGGGTGTTACTTTATGGATCAATAGCACAAGATCTGAGAACGACTATTAAACGTGTCGTTTGAAAAAGATACATTGGATTAACAAAATACTTGTTTGTTACATAAGCCCATGGCTTCAAATTGTCCAATAATATAAATAAAGATTTCGGTTTATAACAATTGTCCCCAAAATGTAATAAGACCCCAAATCTTATGTGTTGACTCTTCAATTATTGACTTCCAATGTATCATCGCACCTCGTGCCTTATTGACCTGAAAAACATGCTTAAAATGTCAACATAAAGTTGGTGAATTCATAGGTTTGTGTAAATCAATAGCAGGACCGCAAGATTTCTGAGTGTATGATTAAGCAACATATGCAAACATCATAAAAAGTAATTTCGTTTTCCTAAGCTCATGACACTGAAGCTTGACAAGTATGAATGCAATAAATTGCCAATGAATGCCCATGAATGATGTTCTAACCCGAAACATCCCAAATTCTATGTGTTACAACGTTCGTTCCCGGTGATAGCTAGTCACCCGAACGGGGATGTCAATCCCAAATAGATCTACTCATAACATTCGCGCTTACAATCCAGTAATTGACAGTTCATGATAACAGGGCTCAGTGGGTTATCGCTACTTAGGCAAACACGAAATCATAGTATAAAATGTACACTTGCGTCCCATTTGTAAAACAAAGCATGTTCTCACCCCAAAGATGTAAATCATTTAAATAACTGTAAAACATGGGGCTATGAACTCACCTTAGCAGGTAGTTCTCTGAATGATAATAAATATCCAAGTAAGCAATGAATCACACCGTCAAATACCTAAGTAAATACGGTCAAGTCTTAGTCTACACATTTAGGCTAACGACTCAATGTATAAACTAAATTCGATTTTTAAGTTTATATATATACGGTTATCACTTGTGTGGAAGCGCACGCGATTATGGTATTTGAAATTACGATGGCTCTCGGGAAAACGGATATACTTTCTTAATAAATATACTTATTTATTAAGTCGTAAATTAAACCTGTTTAATGTCCGAATATATTAATATTCGACCACTTCGTTAAGTGTTTTATTAATTCACTTTTGTCCACAAATATACCCTTAAGTTTCTAGATATTACACTTTAGTCCCTAGGTTTATAAAATATAAACATTTACACTTTAAACCCTTTAGTTTCGGTAATTACATAATTAGTCCTTTAAGTTTACAAAAATGTAATTTAGGTCTTTATAGTTACACTTCAGTCCCTAAGTTTTAGAATGTTTCAAAAACAGTCCCTCACCTTATTTAATATCCGAAAATGACAATTTAACCCTCAAATTCGTGAATTTACATTTTTAGTCCATCAACAAGTGGCATTTCATTTTGTTAAGTCCAAATAAGTTATCAAAACTGTTTCGGCTTATAAATAAGCTCATCGAGCTTATTTTTGGCTTAACGGGCCTTATTGGGCCCGTTAAGGTCTGTTTAGGGTTTTAAAGGTCCAATATGGTTCTAACGAGTACAAAAGCCCTCAATAAGCTGGTTTGGGTCTGTTAAGCTTTAAATAAGCTCAGGGAGCTTATTGGAGCTTATTGGACTCGTGAGCCCAATAACCCTAACCCGTTATACGTTTTAATGGTTCTTGTGGCATTTTAGCTTATTTCTCCTTTCTCATTAAGCTCGTCAATCTGTTTTCGTTTTCAGCTTATCCCAATAAGCAAATAAGCTCTTATAATTGGGCTGTTGGGCCCGTTAGAGGCCCGAATGGGTTTTAAGGTCTTTGGTTAGGTCCATTAGGGTCCATTATGTACATTTAAGGTCCCTTAAGCTCATTGAGTTCTCATAAGATCACCAATAAGCTGTCCAAGCTTATTGTGAGCTTATTCGTCTATATGGGGCTCGGTAATGGGCTAGTGAGCCCATTAAGGGTTCTGTTTGGTTTCAAATGGAAATGCAAGGCCTATGTTGATTTAATAAGCATTTCTAGTTCCCATTTAAACCCGTATGGCTTATTAATAAGCCGTAGCTTATTACACGAGGCATAGTTGGGCCTGTTGGGCCTCCAACAGTGGCCTACCAAGCCCATTAAGACCCAAAACTAGTCCCTTGCTTATCCACTTGATTTCTAGGGCTCAACACACTTGTTTAGCATCATTTAACGTTTATAACTCGTTGTTTATTACATGCACTCATTTGATAAGCAACATATACACGTCCCTAGGCTAAAGGTTTTGTTTTCTTTAAAAGTTTACGCATAGTATTTGCGCTTTCATTCAAAATGAGCTTATAAACACTTTCGTTTGCATTTGTGGGTTTCTTATGAAACATTTAAGCTTTAACTCATTCGTTAGTCACCTTTTAATCATGCTAACACCACACAAGACTCTGTTTGTTAATCCTAAGTGTGCAAACCATGCACGGATCAAACCATGCACGTCCATGAACTCGTATACATCCCACATGGATAATGTCATGACATGCATACTTAGACAAGGTGTATAATGAAATGATAAAGACACACAAGGCTAGATATAACTTACAAAGGTCCTAGGTTTCCTTGGTTGTCGATTTAAACGTAGACTCAACCCTTATACACCCAAATGTGTATAATTATAAGCTCCAAAGCTTATAACCCAACCTCCTTAGCCCGTGCTTCCCTCTTAGCAACCTTATGATTGATCCTAAAGACTTCCTTATGTTCTTAGGACAAATGTGGGTCGTGTAAGGTTCGGGTAAATGAATGTCGATTGGAAATAAGAGAGAAAATGGTAATGTCTATCTTTGAGGGTGTTCGAGTGTTTAAGAAGTGTGTTATGTAGGTTAGTGAGTGGTATTTATAGATAAATTTGAGCTAGTTACTCTCTCTTGGTCTAAATCAAACCGAACGAGCCCTAAGAGAGGTGGTTTATGAGTTTCCTAATTGCTAACACATGATTTTACTAAACCATCTTAGTACCATTCTTAATTACTCTCAAGATGTACAAGATTTGGCTTAGCTAGCAAATCTTATGGATTGTGGGTTTTGGCTTGGTTAACCGCGGCATAAGAGGGTTCCAAGAGGCAAATGGTTTTTATCCTTTGGTTAAATGACTAGTAGGAGACATTAAGTACATGTATTAATGAAATCCAAGATGTACAAGATATGTTTAAGATTTGAGATTATATGGTTTGTGTGGTTTGTTTCCTAGCCGCGACTTTCAAAGAACAAGGAAAAAGAAATGGTTGTTAACCATAGGATATTAGGCTAGTAAGGAACATTTAGTACCATGCTTAATTACTAGAAGATGTACCTGTACTTGCTAATGTGATTTAAGTGATCTTAGTATCTAGTAAAATCACTTAGGACGATTTGTGTAGGATTTACTTACTCACATTCGGCACTCATGTGCTAAAATCACAAGATTTGATTTAATTTTGTGTTTAGGCATTTAACATGGGTATTGGTTTGAGTCTAGGTAAGTCTAGGTATTTCCGTGGTGTGTCTAAATGCATTTTATTGCGAAACGTAAGCCATTTACGTGACCGATAAAAATAAAGTGAGCAAATTCAATAATTATCTTCCTAATAATTACTTGACACTTACTTGACGTAAACCTTGATTTATTTGGCGACCGTTTACGTTAAATGATTATTTCTAGTTTACGCGATTTAGCTTAAAAGTCAAAATTAAAAGTAAACGTGTAACAGACTAAAATAATTTGGGATCATTAAAGAGTCGTACAATAACGTGAAAATGAGAAATGTTACAGTCTCCACCCGTTAAAAGAGCTTTGTCCTCAAAGCTTAAGACCTTGTAGTAGATGACGAAGCCCGGTTTGTGAAGAGTTGTGGGTATTTTTGTTTGAACGAATCTTCACGTTCCCAGGTGAACTCAGGGCCCCGCCTAGAGTTCCAGCGAACCTTAACCAATGGTATCCGGCTTCGCTTCAATCGTTTGATCTCCCGTTCCATAATTTCAACGGGCTCTTCCACAAACTGGAGCGTATCATCAATATGAATTCCTTCTAACGGCATGACTAAAGGTTCGTCGGCGTACCATTTGTTCAGATTAGACACGTGGAAGGTATGATGAACTCTGCTCAACTCTTGGGGAAGTTCCAGCTTGTAGGCAACTTTCCCGATTTTGGCTAACACCCTAAGGATACAAGCTCAAAGATTTGAAGTTTAAAGAGTTTGATTATATCCAAGAGATGTTTGACAGAGCATTCAAAAGGGTAAATACATTTGAAGACTTTAGAACAGAGTTGGTGGAAGGCAAAGAAAAGAGAGCAGGAACAGAGCTAATACAAGAGAATGCAAAGAAGTAAAAGGTGGAAGATGACAAAGAAACAACAAAGCTTAAACAGTGTTTAGAAATCATTCCAGATGAAGAAGAGGTAACAATTGATGTTATACCTTTGGCTGTTAAGTCTCCAAGTATTGTTGGCTAGAAGATTTATAAGAGGAAGAAAAAGCTATTATTCAAAAGAATGCTGAGCTAATGGAAAAGTCTACAAAACGTACATGATCTTTAGTCAAATGCTTAAAAGTTTTGACAGGGAAGATTTGGAAGATTTGTACAAGTTGGTAAAAGCTAAATATGAGTCAACAAGACCAGTGGAAGACTTGGATTTGTTGTTATGGGTGATTTGAAAACAATGTTTGAACCACATGTAGAAGATAAAAGTTATAGAGGAATCAAACAAGAATACAAAAGTGTTAGATTAGAAGCTGTTATGACTCCTGTTGGAGTTACATTCCTTGGGATGCTCATATGCCAGATTTATATGTTGGTAGAGAAGAAATATCCCCTTGCACTACTTACACTTTCAATGATGTTGGAAAAGAAGCTTATAATTGATTATGAAAGTGAAATGGCTTATCAGCTTCTTAAATACATCATAAAACAACTTAAGAAGTAAAGAAGTGTTTGGAAGCATCCTCCTTGTGTTGATGAAGCTTTAAATGAGAAAAAGAAAACTTGATGTATTTTTGAAGAAGAATATCTAAGTTGAGGGAGGATTATTGGGATTTTATAAGTCTTCTTGATTTGTTGAATTACTACTGCTTATGTTTATGTTTTAATGCTGCTCAGCTAGAGTTAGTACTGCTCAGCTGGAGTTAGTACTGCTCAGAGACTTCAAAGAAAATATGCTAAGTGTTTACTACTGCTAGTACACAGTTAGTACTGCTAGTGAATATTAGTGCTGCTAATGAACTTCAAAGAAAATATGCTAAGTAGTTACTACTGCTTGTATAAAGTTAAGAATGCTACAGCTGAAGTTAATGCTGCTTAGTGAAAAATTTGGTTGATGTTATACTGCTGTGATTATCAAGTTAATGCCTTGCTAGTAGTATGCTTATATGATATGTATTAGTTGTTTATAGGAAAAGTATTTTAGAATACTTAGGATGGATTGTAAGCCGACAAGGACTCTCTTGTGTATATAAGGAGGTCCTTTTGGGCATTGAGTTTGATTGTGAGAGTACCAGTAACAAAAACCAATAAATCAATCTCTAGTAGTATAATCTTAGCTTCAATGTTCTTTGTAAACCTAATTCCTTGAGAGATTCGCTATTATTATTCATTAATAATATTGGAGCTTATTTGTTGAAATCGTATGTTCATTGAATTACTGGTTCATTGATAATTCTTCTTAATATTAAAGATTAGATTCTGCATAATCTTTAATACATTCAAACAAAGTTTCTACTATAGTTGTGTTAGATTTATCTAATATAACTAAACCTTAAACAAGCTTAAGGAATTCGATCTATTGAAGTGGGATCAACACTTTGAAGCATTCAGAAACCTTATGTGCCATAACTATGCGTTATATGGTCTGAATGACATGAAAACTGAGGTGTGCGAGAATCCAACCTTAGATAATGGTGGATTAGCACTTTGATATCATATCATGTATATGGTGATAAGAGTTTGATTAACTCTTTTAATGCAGTTGAGAATGGAGAGAATGATTTTTAGGAAACTCTTCAACTGCTAATATTAGGGGAAAAGAAGATGTGATTCACATCTTGAAAATAGTCTAAGTTAAACAACGCGGTGTACGTGCTAAAGATTCGTAGGAAGCTTGTGTCCGGATAGTTGCTTAATGAAATTTGGCTTTCATCTTGTGTTTGAATCAAATAAAAATTGAGCTAACGAATAACATAATTATAAGCCGTTTTCATGGTGTTACGCCTTCTAAATATTTAAGCTGAATGTATTTTCTAATGGTCATTTCAGTAAAATAAGTATGAATTCAGCTTATTTAATTGTTTAAATGTATGGCATGGCTGACTCGGACATGTTTTAAATTTTAACTCAATTAGATACCCATTTTTGTATTGACACGGACTACAAATTAAAACTTGTATTGAAGCCAAATTAACAAGATTGTCTTTTCTCTCGGTTGAATGAAAAATAACAAAGCCCTTGATATGATTCACATGGTTTTATGTGAGTTGGAATTGATACCTACTAAGGTAGCGAATAGCAAGTAATTCATCATATTTGCTAATGGTGGGTACAAAATATTGCTTTTATTTTACTTAACTTAGAGTGTAAGGATTATAGAAAGATTGGTTTATTATATATAAGTTGGAGAATCACATTATATATCAAAAACAAGGTGGTTTGAGGAGTCACATCGGAGGTGAATATGTGTCTCCATTTCTAAATTTATATGATAAAACTTAGAATAAGACACAAATTTAGTGCTCTTGATACTCCAACAATAGAATTGTTGAAAGAAAAGAACCGTGCCTTAGAAGATATGGTTAATGCCATGTTCTTAAGTCCTAGTTTAAGCCATGACATGTGGGGGAAAGCGATTATATCAGCTACTTATCTTTTAGATAAGATCCCTTGTAAATAAAATAAGTTATGAATAATGGATGAAAAGAAGACTATCTTATAAGTATTTACAAATGTGGGGGGATATCTAGCTAAGATATCCGTATTAAACCCCAAGGTTCAAAAGATTTGACCTGAAACTGTGAGATGCGTATTCTTAGTATATGCTCATAATAGTAGTGCTTATGGTTTTTTTTGTATGTTGATATACACAAGGATACGATAATAGAATAAAGAAGTTTTTCCTTCTTTGAAAAGATATTTCTTTGTCAACGAAGGAAATTGGAAAATCATATAGAATAGATGACGAAGTTGTCCAAGATCAGAGAAAACGAGATGATAATGATCTCCAAGATGAGTGACAATATCAACCCAATGAAGAAGAGGTTAAACCTAGAAGAAGCAAAAGGGAAAGAATTAAGAAATCGTTTGGACCGATTTTGTTTCTTTTATGGTAGAAAATGAACCTACTTCTTATCGAGAAGCGGTAACTTTCTCAGAATGGCTCAATGGAAAGAAGCCATTAAAAGTGAAATAGATTCTATTTTACAAAATCATACTTGGGAGCTCATGGATTTACTTTTAGGTTGTAAACTACTAGGCTATAAATAAATCTTCAAGAAGAAGATGAAAGCCGATGGCACCATTTACAAGTATAAAGCAAGATTGGCAATTAAAGGATTTAGACAACAAGAAGGTATATATTACTTTGATACTTATTCTACGTGAATAAACCAGTTAAGATGACACTTGCTATTGTCGTATTAAGAAATGGGGAAGTTCATCAAATGAATGTGAAAATGACATCTCTAAATGGGGATTTAGAAAAAGTACTATACATGAACCAACCTGAGGGTTTCATGGATCCTGGACTAGAGAGCAAAGTTTGTAGGCTTGTTAAGTCATTATATGGCTTAAGGCGAGCTCCTAAAACATATGAATCATATTGTTTTGACCGAAATCATGTAAGAATGTGGATTCAAAATTAATGGATGTATGTGCGATCGATAGTATATATGTATTTTTGTGTTTATACATAGATGGTATAATCAACTATCACTAGAAGTGATAACAAGATAAAAAAAATCAACTAATGACATGTTTTGATTGTCAAAGATTTGACATGAAACTTCATTAGTTGTTGTTCTTGTTGGATATGTTCTTTGGAATGTGAACCAATTTGGATTTGTTTTGAAGTAAAAACATTTTATAAGGACAATATTCTTTTTCTTTGTTTTAATAATATTTTATTGTTTTTTTTTTTTTGTATTGTGAGAGGTTCAATGTGGGGAGGATTTCTGGCTTAGTAGAATTCAATGACATCTTTTTTTATTCTATTTACAAATGTGGGTAAAAGGTGGTTGCCCATTTTGAATACTCAAAGAATATTAGGCATCTTATGTGTGTAATGACGTGTGTGACTTGAATTTATAACAGGTCAAGTATATACCAGTATTCAAGTGATGATCATTTGAATAGTATTACACAAGTACTATGATAGTGTGGTTTTAGTCACTTCTCACCACTTCTTATTTTAATTTACTTCTCACTGGATCCCTACTATATATATATATATATAAGAATCTAGATCTACTAGAGCGGAGGTATTTACGCTAAGTGGGAAGCTATGTCTTAGAAATCTCGAAAGTATTTCAAACACACGCTTATAGCTAAATCTATGATAAAATCTGAATTTATCATTTAAGATAAATTTATAGAATATGCGGTATATTTACGTTAATTCATAAAAGACATACCAAGATGGTGTAAACAGGTAATGGCTATGTTTATAAAGTGTGATAGTCAATTGAATATTGACAGAGCTCATATCATAATGTAAAACGGTAAGTCGAGACATATTCATCATAGACGGTGATTGGTGCGACAACTACTCTCATATAGAGTTATCACGATTGACTACGTAAAGTCAATGGATAACATCGCGGATCCACTTACAAAAAGCTTAAGCAAAGAGTTAGTTCGAGAGTCGTCTAAAGGAATGTGACCAAAGCCCTTAAAGAAATGAGTTCCTATGAAGGAAAACCTAACCCAGTTGACTGGAGATCCCAAGATATGGGTTCAATAGGACAGCCTAATCATAGAAATGTAAGGGA
>BQNB010078255.1:0-30602 GCA_026074375.1 Tanacetum coccineum
TTTTGCATAACCGCATCATTAGCCTTGACATAGCTCTCAAAATCAGTTTTTGACACACCCGAAGCTTGATGAGCTGGAGCTTGGTAAGCTGGGTGTTGATTAACCGGGGGTTGATACATTGGGGCTTGTTGTTGAACCTGGGGTCGTTGGATTTGACCCTGGTTGTAGCCATTCCCACGGTTTTGGTTTTGGTTCCAACGATTCTGATTGTTGGCTTGGTTGTTGTGTTGCATGGGAGGAAAACCGGGTGGTCTGATTTGGTTTGCCATCGGTGGCGGACGGTAACCGGAATTTCCTTGGTTGAAATTTGCTGCGGCTGCTTGCGAGACGTATTCTTGGATGTTATCTCGGTAATTGTTGGAAGTAGAGCTCTAACCATATCTTTCAATTCAGCAACATCGGGAGATACACCGGAGGTGGAAGCGTTCGTACTCACTTTAGCAACAATGGCTTTGCTTCGGGAGTTACGAACTTTGGACTTGCTTTCGATGATGCTTGAGCAATCAGCGGGCCTTTTGTCCAAAAAGTTACCACCTGCGGCGGAGTTCAAAGAGTCTTGATCATTAACATTTAAGGCATTGTAAAATGTATCAAGTTGGTGAAGCTCCGAGAATCCATGATGTGGACAAGCTCGGAGAAGATCTTTGAATCGATCCCAAGCCTCACTAAACGACTCATCAAATCTTTGTTTGAAATTGGTAATTTCGTTCCGAAGATTTGTCGTTTTAGAAGGTGGGAAAAACTGATTTATGAATTTAGCAACGAGATCATCCCATGTTTGAATTGATCGAGGGGGTTCTTTTTCAAGCCATATCCGGGCTGCCCCCTCGAGAGAGAAAGGGAAAAGCATCAACTTAATTGATGTAGTCGGGACATTAGGATATCTCAAAGTCGAGGTGATTTTATTGAAGTAACGGATGTGGGCATGTGGGTCCTCTTTGTCATGTCCGAAGAACTGCTTGTTCTGGACAAGAGTTAGCAACCCATGCTTGATCTCAAAATTGGCTGCTTCGATTTCAGGAACAACAATTGCGTCCTCGTATCCCTCGGTGGGAGCCTGGAGCAATTCTGCCATAGTTCGATTATCAGCCATCGTATCTTTGGGAGGTTCAACAAGATTCGGAGGAACTTGTTGTTGTTGTTGTTGTCGTAGACGACGAGCTTTAGAACGAGTGCGCATGCACTAAAATAGAAAACAAGAAGAGTATTTTTGGTTTTTTTTTTTTTTTTTATCTATTTTACCGGACAAGAACCTAAAACTAGACAACTTGAACCCAAATAATCTACTTACTTCACGGTAGCTCTTAAATGATAAGCGCAGGGTGAGCGAAGGTAGTAGAAATAGCTGCGAAGCTTATTTCTCCTTTGGGTCGTCCGTAGTTCCTCGGAACACCCTCTTATACCCACTTTATAGCTTGTTTAATTTTCAAGGTGAGCTTATTATCGTAAGAGACACAAATGGTAAGTTTTAAATCTTTTGTTCGAGTTGGGAACCAATAAGTTCACCGGAAGTTATTATGATAATACCTCAATTGAGAATATTATATTTTGGTATTTTTACCAATTTATGTATTTTATTTCTTGTTTATGGACAATTTGTGTTATATTTTTGGTTTTTCTTTTGTTTTTATATAATAATTATACTAAAAGAAAATGAAAATATTTTTGTACTTTTTTTTTTATGGAAAATGTTTTTATATTTTTGGTTTTCTTTTGGTTTTTTTTTCTTTTGTTTTTAGATGATAATTATACTAATAAAAGAAACTGAAAAATATTTTTTTGTACTTTTTATGTTTTTATAAAGAAAATATTCACAGATGTAAACACAATGGTTAAGTGTAACGAAATTCGCTTTCAACCTCCCCGGCAGCGGCGCCAAAATTTGACTCGCGCAAACTCACCCCTTAAAACCTATCTATATATGATATAAATACACCAAGGGACGAAATCACGTGAGAGCAATATAACCGGAAGCAGTATAGAGTGTTCCCGGGTCGTTATGTCCCAACGAGGCCAAAATGGAAAATCGAGACGATTGATGTTTGGAGTTTGAATGTCACAAGGAATGATTTGGCACTAAAACTGATAAAAAAATAAGCAAAAGCACATAAAAATAGCAAAGAGAATAAGCTGGAACAAGAATTAAAACTAGGAATGGCAAAAACACTTAAAACTTTTACACTAAGGCACAAATAAGCTCAAATAAACTTAAGAAAAATCATTGAGCTTAACCTAAAACTCTATATAAGCAATACAAAAGCAATTAGCTAAATTACACAAGATTACACAACAGTATACACAACAGTACATAACAGTTTTAATACCAGGTACTATATTGGAGTTAGTACTGCTAGGCTAAAGTTAGAACTGTTAGCTTAAGGTTAGTACATAATTGCTAGGTAACAAGACTTCAAAAAAAAAATAAAAAAAGAATAATAAATAAGCAAACAAGCTAAAACAGAAGTTCACTTAACCTTAATAAGCACTTAGTAATTAGAATAAGCAACTAAAATAAACTAAAACTGATAAACTCTTAAAATTATTTTGAAAAGGGCAAATAAGTTCTACTGAAGACAGTAAACTAAAATAGGCTTAATCTACTTTAAAAAGCTAAAGAAATCTCAAATAAGTTGAAATAATAAGCTGATAAGCTAAAATGAACTACCAGTACTAACTTGTATTAACTGACAGTACTAACTTGGAGTTAGTACTGCTAGTGCTGAGTTAGTACTGTTACCTTTGAAATCCAAGAGAATGAACTAGCAGTACTAACTTGGAGTTAGTACTGGTAGCTTTAAGTTAGTACTGCTCCAAAAGTCAACTAGCAGTATTAACTTATAACTAACAGTTTTTAACAAGTAAACTAACAGTACTAAGTAAGAAAGTAATACAAACACTTTTCAACTAGCAAATAAGCAAAATAAGCACTTAAAACAGTTCTGCAGAAAATAAGAAAAACAAGAAAAAGAGAAACTTACAACACCCTTGCTCAAAACAGGGTCAAACAGAGAATCTACAAGCTCTAGCTTGTATAAAACAAGCTAGTGAGAGTCCATAAGCCCATCCAGAATTGGCTTATCATCCATAACATAAGCTGTGGTATATTTGAGAGTGATATTTGTGATTTTCTCTTAACTACTTACTCTTTTATTTTTACTTAATGAAAACAGCTTATGAGTAAGCTGTGGTGAGAGCTTTTGGTACACAAAACAATATGAGTAAGAAACTTAACACTGGTATTGTAAATTGACTTACAAACTTCAAACTTGCATTAAAACTTGGAAATGTTACACGTGAAAGTAATAGTCTGTAAGTTACTTTGAAATTTAAGCTTAAGATTAAAAATTAATTAGTTGCTAAGAAAACTAAAAACTAGATGCCTCAAAGGCTTACAAAAAGCTCTATTTATAGCCAAAGCTTCATCTTGCAGCTTGTGCTTCTTTGGAGAGATAAAAACAAGTGTGCTTGTTGTGTGAGGAGAGATTAAAGCAAATCCCAGCCTTTGATTTCTTTTGAGCTTCTTTGGAGACAATCTTAGCCATCGAAATGTTTTTGGGAAAGGTTAGGGATTGCCAACATGGACTTTATACAGCTGGGGGGGGGGGGGGTTAGTAGGGTGGATGAAATGATTTTGGCTAGGGAGAGAAGTGGTTTTGCAGGGAAGAAAGTATGGGACGACATACCAGTTGTAACTGGGTTTGTTGGGCGGGAAAGAAGACTTTTTGGGGAAGTTGGCAGTTTGGTCCCCTCAAGTTGTATAACTTAAATGTAATCTCTACCCGGTTTGCAACTTTGGTCCCTCCTTTCTTATAACTTTGCAATACAACTTTAGACTTGGCAGTTTTAGCCCCTCAAGTTATATTTTCTTCATTTTGATGACTTTTGACTTTGCCCTTTCCACTCCGTGCTTGGATTTGTTTGTCTTTGGCTTTCTTTTTGCTCCTTTTCTTGAATATCCATTTCCTGCACAATACAAATGCAAACATACAAATACAATGTATTTTTGGTATGTTTTTAGTCATTTAAGTCCGTTTATAGTGGAAAATGGTATGTGTAATTAAACACATATCATGCGTATAGAAGAGTGCGTTTGATTTGTTAAAAGCGAACTGGGCCTTGTGTTTGTTTAATTAGGCCACGTTTAGGTTTAAAAACTGGGCCTCGTTTGGATGTGTTGAACTTCTTAGATTTAGGCCTTGAAATTGCATTTTGGACTCATATATTTTTGGGCATGCGTGTCGTTAGAAAGAAATTTGCAAGTTGTGATATATATGTTCACTGTTAACATAACAATTTGTTTTACCTCTGTGTTTCGTGTTGCGATTTTGGTACCGGTCTACTCATGAGGCGTGGAGCTTAAGGGTTTATTTAGCTAGACCAAATTTGATTATTTGCTTTAGCTAAATAAATCGGGTGGTATTCGTTTATTTGCGGGTCTTCAATTCGGTTTAATTTTCTATCTTTTTTCAATTCAGTAGTGTAGCTTAGAATAAAAATATTTTGCTTTGCTTGTTTGATCATTATGAGCAGCGAGTAGTTTATTTTAGGCTTGTTAAGTAAATTAGCGTTTTTCGTTTAATTGCTTGTTATTTGCTATCTAGTTTTCTATAGTTTATTAAATTTTTAGTTTAAAACCAAAAACAAAAATATTCGATATTCAAGCATCAAACAAAATACTTTTGTGGATTTCAAATTCATCTCTCGTCGGGATACGACACTCGAAAGATAGACTATTACTTTTCCTAAAGTAATTTTCTTATCTAACGGAATACACTATATATTATTACGACACACGTTTGACGTGTATCAAAAAAATGGAGCAATTGCCGGGGAGAGGTGTACGATCTACACGTGGTGTTTGAAGTTAGTATTTTGAAGATCATTTCTATTTTGAAAGTTTATTTTCGTACTTATAAAAAGATAAAAATCCAAAATTATTTTCTTTTTCTATTTTATTTTATTTTCTTTTATATAAAAAATTTAAATACCAAAAGTATTTTCATTTTATTTTTTTTAATTAAAAAACCCAAAAATATTTTTCATTTCTATTTTATTTTCTTTTATATAAATATTAAAAATTCAAAAAATATTATATATATATATATATATATATATATATATAAATAAAAATATAATAATAAAAAAATCTTCGTTATCCTCTCAAGCGTTTAATTCTTATCTCTTTCTCTTCTTATATTGTTTAATTCTTCACGATGTTCTTTTCTTCCTCTCATTCTCATGATCCTCGTACCATGGAGGATTTTTATCGACCGTCACTCATTGGTAAAGGAGGACCGATCGTTCCGACAACCGTTCTGGGAACCGATTTTGCATTAAAAAAATCATATGGTTCAGCTGCTTCGACAGAATTGTCAATTTCATGGATTTAAAGATGAAGATGCAAATGAGCACCTAGATAAGTATTTATCTATCACCCAATTCATCAAGCAAAATGGAGTTTCTCAAAACATCATCAATCTAAATCTTTTTCCATTCTCTTTAACCCACGAAGCTGAATCTTGGTTTTATACTCTTAAAACTCATTCTATTCATACTTGGGAAGAGATGGTCACCAAGTTTCTTTCAAAATACTTTCCATATTCTAAAACGTTGCAACTTAGGAAAGAAATTCTTAATTTTCGGCAATTGCCTACCGAATCAGTATTTGAAGCTTGGGAAAGATTTAAATCTTGTTTGCGGAAATGTCCCGACCTTAGAATTTTGCTTCTTAATCAAATCCTTACTTTTTACAATGGAATTACGATGATTGACCAAGAAAGACTTATGGTGGCTGTCGACGGTAATTTCATGAGGAAGACTCCTCAAGAAGCTTATGATTTAATCGAGAATATGACACAACATCATTTTCAGTGGGACGCCGAAGTGTATTATGACACTACCACTGATATGAGTGCTCATTATTCTAAGACTACTTTCGCTTCGAGAGAACGAGTTGAGGTCCTTGGAAAGAAAACTGGATACACAATTCAAAGTGTTCAACATAATCTAAGACCAGGTCATCCTAACACCTTTTACTATTCAGATTCCGATGAAAGTAATGATGATGAACCTTCTGAGATGATTGAAGATCAGAATTCGATTAACCATTTGAGTGGCAGTCCCTGATTCGCATGGTAGTACGTATATAAAAGAACTCAAATGCAGATCTCAACCAAATGCCCTTGACCAAGGCAAAAAGGTCAAAATCTACAAAAGGATAAAATATATGAGAATCAAATCAGGAAGTCGATGATGATATATTCAATTCGGAGGGATATATCCGTCTTCTTGAAAGATTATTAAATCTTGATTCTACAAAAGATCTCCATCCCCCTCATGAGCTTAATAATGAAATTTTTGATCCTGAAGGAGATATCCTTATTCTTGAAAACTTATTAAAGGATAATCCTTCAGAAGAAAAGAACTCAGAGATAGATTCGCTTATTAAGGGACCATCGTATAACTTTTTAATGGGGGACGATGATATTAAATTAAATCCTCCTATGGATGTTGATAACCTTGTTTCAATCCCAAGGGTATCCGAGAAACCCTTAAATTCTCTTGATCTGATTTTAGAAACTTCCAAAACGACTATCACTGATATTCAGAATAAGGAGAGTGGTAAGTCTGAAACAGAGACCATGATGGATGAGGTGCAAATTAATAGTACACAAAGTACCGCACAAATCCCACCTCCGTAGGAAAAGTTAAATTTTGATTCAACCATGCCTAAACCAATCCTTACATTCCCACATTTTCGTTATGGCATTTTTGGTTCTCATCGTGTATTTGACATACTTGGCTCGAGACTACTATTTTCTTTATCATACAATTTTGGCCTCGTCTTTTCTAAGGAATACCTCAAATTTCTTTCATTAAATATATTCCTGCTAGTTGACGAAAATGGAGTATTTGATTCCGGAATTATCATTGTTTATGTATTCTCGATACTTTGGAGATATTCCACCTGAGATTGTACCATCTGTCCCCCATGGACGAATTAATTCGGGGGATGAGTCAAGCTAGTGACTCGATAAAAAAACAAGCGCTTCTCGGGAGGCAACCCGTGTCTTTTCTTCTTTCTATTTTCATAATAAATAAGTATGTGATTTTATAGCCCAAGTGTGAGAGCGTGCTTCTTTCTTTGGTGTGTGGTACCGTTTATGCAGGATTCATTAAGATCGTGAAGACCCGTGCTTTTTTTCAATCCTCAATCATCCGTTCTTCGATCTTCTGCTTATTATGGAATCCTTAATCCTGATCTTATATATATATTTGTTTCCCCTTTTACACTTGGAATTTTTTGCGTTTGCCTTTTTCGTTCCTAAGTGTGGGGGTAAAACCTAATATTTTTGAACATTGAGGCCAATGTTCCATTCTAAATGTGGGGGGGGGTTCTATCGAAATGTGATCATACCTATGCCTATCTGTGTTCCCACGCAACCCCGTTTTGACCAAAATTTTAAAATTTTATTGTTTTGTTATGATATATATATATATATTAAAAAAATAATAAAAAAGAAAAAATTAATGAAAATATAAAAATATAGAAATAAGTAGACCCATAAAACTAGGTAGCTTTTGACTTGACTGGGTTTTTAACTCTAGCTTTTCCCTTAGCTTTTTAGACTAAAAGTTTGTTACATCTGTCCGGTTCGCTCCCGATGTTGCAGCCTTTAAAAAGGTCGAGGAAATTACCGAGGTCGAAATAAGACTACTGGCTCTTGTCGGTTAGGACGCCCGATGTGTCAGTTGTTTAAAGGACTGAGGGCTAATATTGCTTAATGATTAATAATAAAGCCAAATTTTGACTCCGGGGTTATCTAAATAAAGCCTCTGTCTCTGGACTCGTAGTTGAGTTGTTTCGGATGAAATAAAAAGGATAACCCCTAAATCATGCAAAATTAGAACCTTAATATGGACCTTATTCTCACCATATCGTCTCTTTAGGAAAGGATTTCAAACTAATTATAGTCTAAACCGGGTTTACTTTATATGAATAAGGACATAATTTATTTGTCGCCAATAATAATAATAAAATCCTTAGAGGAAATTAGGAATAAGGAAGCGAAAAGTAGTTGCGTACACAATTAGCATTTGTGAGTAGTGTTAGCATCTAATTTTATATTTGACTATGATTTTGTTTTAAGCTTAGTTTGGGGATTGTGAAAATCAAGGATGACGAACTCCCGTTCTTAAAGCCTTTTAAATAAATTTTATTTATTTTTTATCTTAATTTTTATCTATTATTAAATAAAGTGGTTAAAACGGGGGCGCTTTAGAAATAAATGAATTTTGAACCTTCTTAATGGACCTTTTCTGTTCGTGTTTGATTGTGAGGGGTCATAAGTTAAAGGGGGATAAAATTATTTATTTTCGGGTTTGTTTTATTTACATTGTGTGCGGGACCAGCAATGGCTTAGTGTGGGAGAATTTGATGTGTGCTAAAACACACATCATTTATAACCCGTAAAACACTATTAATTGGACTAAAAATACTAAAATATGGATACTTATCTTGCAAATATGTTTGTTTGGTATTTTTATGTCTTGCAGGTAAAACGGATTGAAAACAATACAAAAACGGGTATTTTCGGTTTCATCTCGATCAAGAGTGCTTATTATTCAAAATAAAGATGAAGTCGTGAAAATCCCCGAGCATGCCATTGGAAAGAGCGCGAGATTACGAGTCCAACGGTGCCTTTGGATCTTATTGGGCCAGCCCGTAACCCATTTTATGGGCCGGGCCAGCCTAATTCATTGCTAGCCCATTATTAGGCCCAACATGCAAAATCTAATATGTTGTTATAGGAGGGGTGACGTCATGTCACATGTCTTAAAATTAAATGGAGTAACATCACGTGAGTATCCACTAGCATATTTTTGGCGAATTGAAATTGGCCACGTGATGTTGCTTTTGTGCAAGTTGTATTCTCATTTGCGATAAATGATCAAACGGGTATAAATTCTGCGTATGAATGAAGCAGTCAAGCTAGGCCACGTGTCAACATTTTAGCGGCGGATCAGAAATAACGCAGCTTGGCAATCCGTGTGACAACATTTGAAGGCAATGATTGGTGGAATGAGTACCCAATGATTGGGTCGAATTTACAAAACCACCCCCTTGGTCCCTATAAAACACCACCCGATCCCCTCTATTTTACAAAGATAGGAATTTTTAGTTGTAGTTTAGTTTTGCTTGTTTTTAGCTTATAAAAGTTTTGTTTAGCTTATTTAGGAATTCTAAGCTTATTGTACTTGCTTATTTCAAGAGCTTATTCATGTTTTGTAATAAATATGGTTTGAGTTTAATAGATTTCGTGTTTTTCTTATTTTTTAGCTTAATCATTGGTTCGTGCTAGCTTATTAAATAAGTTGTCTCCTCATGCTTATTTACTCAGCTTATTATTCTCAAAAGTTCTCAAAAGCTTAAAGAACGACTCCTATAAGCTCTCCAAGCTAATTCGATTCATTCTCAAACTTTTTTAAGAACTTTTCGAAATAATAAGCTTGGAAATAGCTTATTATTGTGCTTATATCATTTTAGTTTATTTAGAAGCTCTTATTTTCTGATAAGATAAGCTTCTAAATAGCTTATTTGGTTTAACTTTTAAAGTACTAAATCGAACATTTGTGAGTTTATTTGCTATATCGTGGTTTGATTCAAGTCTTTTAAGTGCTTATGGTTTGTTTAATTCCCCTTGTTGCTGATTTCGTTGCTTATTCGTTTAGTTGAAGTGCTTATTTCGTTTAGGTTTTAGCCTTTTAAGGAGTTTTAGCTTAAATCTCGTTTTAGCTTTATGATCTTTTAGCTTATTATCGTGGATTCTTGTTTATCTTGTTCTAGTATCAATTGGGAAAAGCTTATTTCGTATGTCTAAATGCACTAGCTTAATCGGTTTGCTTATTGTAGTAATTAAAAAGTGATTTGTCTCGAAAGAATTAATTTTAGCTTATTTTCAATTGGATTTTTCTTGTTTACTCGTTGCTTCTTCAAATTTAGTTGTTTGGATTCTCAAGGCTTATTTCGGGGATTCGCTTATTCGTATGAGCTTATTTGATTCGAACCTTAGCTTATTAGATAAGCTGTTTTCCCCATTTGTTTTAAGGATTCTAGCTGCGTTTGGTTTAATTAAAATTGGGCCATTAAGATCTGTTGGGCCACGTTGGAAAATTAGGATTGCATTTGGAATGTTAGGCCTTGGGCCTGTGTAGGATTGGAATTGTTTTAACCAGAATTTTCAAATTGTGAAGTATATTAAACTGTTAACAGTTGAGTGTTATTTTGTGTTTTGATTTTGGTACCGGTCAACTCACGAGGCGTGGAGCTTAAGGGTTTATTTAGCTAGACCGAATTTGATTATTTGCTTTAGCTAAATAAATCGGGTGGTATTCGTTTAATTGCGGGTCTTCAATTCGGTTCCATTTTCTATCCGTTTTCAATTAATTAGTATAGCTTATTTTAAAATGTTTAGATTTGTTTGTTTGATCATTATGAGTAGCGAATAGTTTATTTTATGCTTGTTAAGTAAATTGGCGTTCTTCGTTTAATTGCTTGTTATTTGCTATCTAGTTTTTCTATAGTTTATTAAATTTTTAGTTTAAAACCAAAAAACAAAATTAATCGATATGCAAGCATCAAACAAAACACTTACATGGATTTCAATTCATCTCTCGCCGTGGATACGACACTCGGAAGATAGACTATTACTTTTCCTAAAGTAATTTTCTTATCTAACGGGATATACAATATATTATTACGACACGCGTTTATACGCTTTATCACATACCCTTAAAATGGACATGGCCTAGTCTAGCATGCATAGGATTGAATCATTTAGTTTAGTGGTTGACATAAAGGCTAAACCAATATTATCATTAACATTATTAAGCATGAACATTTGATTACTCAGATAACCAAACCCAATAAGCATACCATGTTTGGATAGAACAAATTTATTAGATTCAATCACTTGTTTATACCCACAATTGTTCAAAATACTACTAGAAACCAAATTCTTTCTTATATTAGGAACATGTAGAACATTTAACAAGGAAACAATCTTTCCAGATCCTACACAACCACGTCTAATCACTGTGGACCAACAATATTGTTGCCCTTTGGCTTGTCACTATCCTGCGCCCTGATGGACTTCTCAATGCGCAGCTGATTGCCCAACTCAACAAGAGTTAACTTCTCATTTTTATATTTTAAGGTATGCTTGAAAATTTTCCAATAAGGAGGAAGTTTATCAATGATACAAGAGACCTGAATAGCCTCATCCATGTTTATTTTATGTTGTGTAAATCTACCAAGTATACCAAGAAGTTTATTGTATTGTTCCATAATTGGTCTTGAATCAGTCATTTTGTAATTTGTGAAATTACTAACAAGAAACTTCTTACTTGATGCATCCTCGGCTATATATTTGGCCTCCAAGGAATCCCATAGATCTTTTCAAGATTCAACATTTTCGTAAATATCAAACAAGGAATTAGACATACCATTGAGGATTAAACCTCTGCAAACATATTCATCATTGTCCCACTTGGCCCTCCTCCTGACTTGATCCACGGTAGCATTCTTACCATCTTTAAGAATAGGGGTAGTGAGTACATACACCACACTCATGCCGGAAAGCAAGAAGTGCATCTTCTTCTACCATCTCCTAAAGTCTACCCCTTTAAACTTGTCAAGCTTGGTAAAGTTTAAATCCATGTATTTCATAGCAGCAACATCCATTGATTATCATAGAATAATCTTCTTTGATTGTTGGTTGTTGGTTGGCCAAGAACATGGTGAAGATAATCAATAGCCTAGTTAATTATCAAGATGGTTACCGGTTATCACTTGTAGTCGTGTAATCACTTTCCAAAAAAGATTATTCGACCCTATGCCTGGGTTACACGAATACCTCCTTAGGATAAAACTAAGTGCTCGTTTTTGTTTTAGGCACAAATCAAGAACCCTTCGCTTCTAAGTGTTTATGTTTTTTTGTGTGCCTTTCATGCAAGTATTCATCTCTATTTATAAGGATGAAAAACTCTTAATCAAAAGAGTTTGTAACTCCTGGTAAAAGGAGTTATGAGCATTAATTGACCAATTAATATCATAAACTCTTTCATAAATGGATAGTGGTTATATGACCATAATCATTGTCAATAAGTCACGCCGCCTATTTAATAGGTGTAGTTACAAACATTTAATGTTAAAACCACTCACTTAATAGGTCAAGGTTACAAACATTTAATGTTTAAACCGCCAATTTAATAGACATTAAGCTAACCACTAAAAGATCAAGGAGAATCAGTGACTTAATGGGTGTGCACTCCGTACCTCCAAATCTATTTCTAAATATGACCCAATTCCCACAATTGCACTAAATTTACAACACTTATTGCACTATAATTGACAACAACCTATTTATTGGTTTGTATCATTTTTAGGGATTATGGTTAAATGTATGATTTTGTTGTTGTTCACTACGAGCAATTTGTGATAGCGAGTTGATAACCATTTGGGTTAGTTGGAGTAATTATGAATTTTGTTTACTTTACTTTGAGTTGGTTGTCTCTTTGAATGATTTAGTTTGCACGTTTTTGGTAGCGTTATAACATGATAAATTGTTAGGAGTTCATGTTTGGTTTGTAGAGTTGATTAAGTAGCTGTACAAGAATGGTCACACTCTATTACTGGGTTTATGTTTTGATATAAAACATATTGTGTTAGCGACCCTCCAATTCAACCGATGTGAGCGACTGACACCATTTCGCTTATTTTTTTAGTTCCACAAAGTTATAGTTTTTTTAACGGTACTAACTGCATAATTACGATGTTCAGCTTTTTTAGGTACTAACTGCATAATTTTATGCAGCAAACAATTATCGTGCAACTGTGCAAGCCTCAGTGTGACAGCTACGACATGTGTGGCCCGTATGGATGCTACAACATCCTCGCCTTACCTTACTTGGATGTCTGAAAGTGTTCATACCAGCATCCGGATAGCGCGTCGACTATTGGTCTAATGGATGTCAAAGAATGGTTGCTTTTGATTGCAGGCATGTAGAAGAATTTCTAAAGTACGATGGAGTCAAGTTACCAGAAAAAAAGGTGCTATTTTTATAGAACACATGACACTAGGAGACGGGTTGCGACTACATGTGCCTGGCGTGACACAAACATAAAGGCCCTACAAATGTCGTGTGACACCAGGTAGTACTTACTATCCGCAAATAACACAATTTGTGTAGAATTTTAGGTTGTTTGGTTACTGGTGTTTTAAGCAGAAAAGTGATTTTTTAAATGATTGTTTCGTTTCAAATTTTTTACGTTGCGAGTTCGGGAGAATGCATACGTCCCGGTGAATCTACATTTTATATTTGTTCCTGGGATGTACACAATAGTAATCGTATAAAATGAATATGAATTTTATTCGATCCATCATATTTGAGTTATGTGTCTCACTTTATGGTATCACATTCATATGCCTTACACAAATCATTGCTTTTTTTGGAAGCATCTATGTTGCGAAAAACTAACTTTTGGTGATAAATTGGCAAATTAACCAATTGCAGGGTGATTTGTTGGAGTTCGGTGCGATGTATGAAGGATTCTAATCTCCCCGTCTCCTTTCTCCGAATTCACAGATGGGCGAAGAGGGTATGCAGCTTCTTAACAACAATGCAACATCATAGGCTGGGATCAATGGTTGCCCGACGACATTAGACAACGCCCCCGCACTTTCCAGCATTTATGATAAGTATTCTAGCTTTTATGATGAGTTTCGTCCTACACTTACAGCGCACTTGGATTGACCGCACAAAATAAGCCGCACAAAAGGGCTTATTGTGTGCGGCATATTTTTCACAAGCCTATTTATTCGTCGTTGTTTTTTATGACTTATGACTAAAAATTAGAAAATAATTTTTTAAGTTGGAAAATAAAACAAAAAAAGGAGACTTATGAAAAATAAGCCACATAAAATAAGTTGATAAGTTGTGCTTTTGTAAATTAAGAATTTTCTAAACATTTTATTACTCAATTTCATGCTTTAAAGATGTTATCATCTTGACGATTATAAGATCTTGAACATGAAAAAGCGTCACGACTCGAACTTGAAAAAACAGCCCGTCTTAAATCTTCTACACCTCATGTAAAAGTGTCCATACTGTCACACCCCGAAAATTTCAAGTCAATATTTTAAACTTTTCCGATCATTATTTTTTTTTATACGTTACGTTTGAATCCGGCAGTTTACCGGGAAGTTAACCCGCGTAAATTTGAAAAACGTCATCGGACGCGTTCCAACTTTGTATTTTGATTATTTTAGATATTATATGTTTTGAACTTTGGGGATTTTTTTAGTTTATATATTATAATGAGTTATTTTATCTTATTCTAAGTGTATGTAGTTTACAAAAAACGATCACGGGGGTCCCGTAAGTTTATTTTTACGCTTAACGTTAAATTGCGTTATTCTCTCCGTTTTTGAACCTAAACGGAACCTCAAAACCCCAAAAAACTTTTCGATTTAATCATTAGTTATCGACCCATGCACATTTCTAAAGTCAAAACGTTTTCTTCATTCATACCCTCCCCCCACTCAAACCACATGCATAAACGCACACTTAAAATAAATCAAAAGACATCTTTTTTATCTCTAGTTTGAATTTCAAAAAAATAAAACACTATCACATGCATAGAAAGGGATGTTTTTGGAACAGATGCAAGGTAAAGTGAAAGACACTATGTATTTTGCAAGCAATACTTGAAAAAAACCACTTCTCCACTAGAAATGCAATATGGAAGTCTTGATTTAATTTAAAATGCTATTTAATAATGATTCAAGCTTGAACCCTCATTTTTTCTTGTGTGCGTCCGAACCCAAGCCCCATACAAAAAAACACTCTTTGTGTGTTTTGGTCAACGTAGAGCCCTTTGGTTCATTATGTGTGCAAGCCATGAGTCCCCCTAAACCCTACTTATCAGTCCATCTAATACCATATGATAAAACTATGGTATTTTTCATTTATTTCAAGCCACAACAATATGTTTTTTTTCTCTACCTCACTTTGCTCTCCTTGCACACGGACAAATCCACACATACATACATACACAATCCATACTTTTGATTTCTATCAAGATTCATTCATTCCAAGTTTTTATTTCTAATCATAAGGTTACCTAAGGTGTTTTGGCAATATTATTCTTTGATTTAAGGATTTTCATTAAGACTACAAATTAGGGTTTGGTAAATATTTGTGGGATTTCAAGACTAGTGATTTTAGGTATAATCTTGGAGAGAGAATTTCATCTATGTACTTTCATTCTTGGAAGATACTTAAATCATCAGTGAGAATCTACTTAAGTATCTTTCTTTATATGTGCGAAATCCATACATCCATATGGTTTAGTTTTTAAATTTTAAAAGATTATAATAAAACAAGATTTCATAAAAAATGATACTGACTTGTTTCAACTAGTTAAATATTATATTCATGTGAGAATGAGATTGAATTATGTTAGCAACAATAAAATGAAGGGATTAGGTTAATTTAGTGACTTGGTCCAGATACCTTTTAGGCGAGTAGATGGGTGGGTCTATTATGGCATATAAAATGCTTCCTATTTAAATTAAGTTATCGTGTCATGAGCTTACGCAAAACGAAATTTCTTTTTATGTGAAGTTGTAAATGTTTATAACTGTCACGTGCGTACAGTAAACATGTGTCCCAATTATTAATACTAAATTTCAATACCATGAATTACACCAACTTTGGTGTGGATCCACGTTTTAGTGCAAGTTGTTTCTCATTGCTTAGCTGGTGAATTGTCTTTGCTTGCTAATTGGGGCTGCCATCCATTGGACCTATTTTTCAAGATTTATTATCTTCGATTATTTTAAACATCATTGTCAAACTTTAAAACCTTTTAATAGCTTCCCCCGCATTTAATCTTGAGCCTAAGTAAACTTTTTCTAATATTTAAATAATGCAACGATGTATTGATTTTCAAACTACCCTTAGAGGTCCGTTCTTGTATCATAGTGTGAAGTATATTATACTTCACGCCCCCCGACACGTATTTCGACTAAAAGGCCCCGTTTGGGGGTGTGACAGATTGGTATCAAGAACCAAGGTTATAGAGAACCAGGTAGTATATTTAGGTCTGGGCTATAACATGTATGTGATCCTATGTGCTTTTACTTGCTGACATATATATCTTATAATAATAGTGTTTAATATATATATATATATATAAGTACTGATTATATATATCATATTGCCATAATTACTTTATTCATCATTTTGCCATATCATATTTTTGCATCATCTATCTCTTGACTTGCCTTGCACTTTGCATGGATCAAATAAGTGAGAATTCATAAAAACGAGTGCTTTGCATGTCATTGTCTACTGCCTATTATTTCTATACGTCTTATTCATCAGAGAGAGCGTAGGGGCACTCATGCCCCACGATGATTCTCTTTAAGAGTGATATTCCTGATACACACACCTTATTATCCCAGAGGTTATAATATCAACTAGATAATTTTAATAGTGAAAACCTATTGTACCAGCTGACCTTATATTGCACACGGAGTGTGGGGGACAGTTTCAGTCGTCTCACCTGCCAGGGTACTTGATTTAGTAATTATTCATTTTCTTCTGATTCTGATCCATCAGAGGATTCTTTACCTCCTGTACCAGATTTGCCATTGGGTTCATCACCCTTTCTTATGTTCTGATGACTCAGGCATATATGAGTCTGAGCCTTGCTGAGTAGAACCAGTATCGACCTACACCTGATACTCACATACACCATAAACTGAGTTTTCCACTTGCACTTGTTGGTAGCCCTAAGCCCGATTCTAGTCGACGGTCAAAGCGATTCTTGTCTATGGGGAGGGCGGCGGGTGTGTGGTGAGGGGGCTATTCCCTTCCGGTCGCTTTATCGTTACCCACCCACACACACACAGACACCGTAATTGTTGACCTATGAATGCAAGGGAAGAGAGTTAGACCCATCCTACTCGTTAACATTGCATGGAGGCATGTATCTCATCATTCATCGGATCGTTATTCTTCACCAGACTCAACTTCTTCTAGTTTACCTTCAGATCATTCCTTATCCGGACATACACCACCAGACACCACCAATGGTCTTATACCTCTACACCCCTGAGAATTTGTCATGCGATCACTTACTAGGACTCCACGACGTAGTGAGGCATTTAGATGTTAGAGGTCTGCACCATTTTCTACTCCTTACCTACCGACTACATCAGAGTCATCCTTAGGTTCATCTTCTGAGAGGTCATTGGATTCATCCTTACTTTCTATCTGGACCGTCTCGCAAGAGATGTAGGTCCCCTAATGCTTTGTTACCATTACCTACTCACATGTTTTTAAGGTCGATAGTTCCCGTACTTCCTATCCTTCCTGCTGATCTTATACCACATCGCAAGAGGTTTTAGAGATTCAATCACACCAGAGGATACGAAGAGGAGCACATGGAGTAGAATACCAAGTCATACTACTAATGCAGAGTCTGTTAGCAGATTAGGAATTATTGAAGGGTATTAGCTCACACTGAGGATGGTGTAATGTTAATGAGAGTCTGAGATTAGCTGTGCTGCTATTGATGTTAAGGAGAGGATGAAGAGGATTTGAGGCAGAGGCTATGCGGCAACACAAAGCGGTCGTAGTAGCACCATGGTATAGGTGATAGATATTGAGTCATACTAGAGAGGTTTTCCCTGATCAGATGATAAAAAATAATGATAACGTTCACTACATGCAGAGGTTCGAATTGATAGGGGGCGAGGGAAACTAGAAATAGAGAGCCTACACAGAGATTGTTGTGAAACATTCCGTTATTGCTATTTGGAGGAGAGACGCTATTTTGGTTCAGACGATTGAAGTTATAAAGACTAGATACCTAAGTTGGAGCCTATGAACGTAAAGAGAGAGATCAATTGACAGTCTTGTTGGCACATGGCACTTATAACCGGAGGATTTTTGTCAGTACGTAAGGATCTAGATGATATTCATAAGAGACTATAGGAGATTAGAGTTAAATATTGAGAGCCATTAGGTTTTCGCCCTTAGACTAGTAGTACCATGACCATGTAGGACATTAGACTAGATGTTAGGTCTAAAAGTTGGCATAGAAAATAATCGTAAAAGGCATGTACCTATTTTAGACTGTTTGTAACTAATAATGCTTTTAATCATGAAATAAAAAACTTGTTTGATTCCTCTATCCAACTCCTCTCATCCTCCGCGAATTCATCATAAATGCTAAATACTTGTTCTAGCAAGACATGTTCTATTTTATTATCTATAAAAACCATATTAACTATCTAATACAGATGGCTATATCTCTATCGAATCTCAAAAACATCATGCGTTATGTCTTGTGACATAGAACCAATGACTAACACCATAGAACAATGACTATCACTCGCTCCGGTATGACCCCTGAAGTAATAGAATAACTCGTTAACCGATGTGTGGAGGAAGCGTTGGCTGCTTATGAAGCGACTCGTGCTGCCAATGCTCTCGAGGCTGAGAATCAAATCCAAAATGGCAGTGACGGTGATAATGGAAATAGTGGAAATAGAAATGGTGGAAATGGAAATGGTGAAATGGAAATGGTGGAAATGGAAATCCAAACGAGAATGGTAGAGGTGATAGACATGTTGCTAGAGAATACACCTACCAGGATTTCATGAAGTGTCAACCACTCAACTTCAAGGGAACAGAAGGAGTTGTCGGGTTGATAAGGTAGTTTGAGAAGATGGAAACAGTTTTCCATATCAGCAATTGTCCAGAGAAATACCAAGTCAAGTATGCTACTTGCATATTGTTAAACAGTACACTAACTTGGTAGAACTCACATAAAAGGACTATTGGGACTTAGGCTGCCTTTGCCATGTCATGGAGAGAGCTCATGAAGTTAATGGCTGAAGTGTACTTCCCAAGAAATGAAATTCAAAAGATGGAATCTGAACTTTGGAATTTGACTGTGAAGAACAATGATTTGGCTGCTTATACTCAGAGATTTCAAGAGTTGACTATGATGTGCACCAAGATGGTCCCCGAGGAGGAGGATCGGGTTGAGAAATTCATTAGAGGACTCCCCGATAACATCCAAGGGAATGTAATTGCTGCTGAACCTACAAAACTTCAAGATGCCATTCGAATTGCTAACAACTTAATGGACCAAAAGTTAAAAGTTTATGCTGTGAAAAATGCTGAGAACAAACGAAGATTGGAGATCAATCAGAGAGACAACCGTAGACAACAGCCACCATTCAAAAGACAGAATGTTAGAGGTCAGAATGTGGCGAGAGCCTACACGGCTGGCAATAATGAGAGAAAACCATATAATGGACTGTTGCCTCTCTGTAACAAGTGTAAGCTTCACCATGAAGGCCCTTGCACAGTGAGATGTGGGAAGTGTAATAAGGTTGGGCATTTGACCCAGGATTGTAAGGTCACAAATCCCGCTACTCCTACTCAGAGGGGTCAAGTAGTGAATCAAAGAGTTTTAACTTGTTTCGAGTGTGGAAGGCAAGGACACTACATGAGTGATTGCCCAAAGCTGAAAGATCAAAACCGTGGAAATAAGGCAGGGAACAAGAATAGTGTTGGTGAAGCAAGAGGAAAAGCATATGTGCTGGGTGGAGGAGAAGCTAACCCCGATTCAAATATCATCAAGGGTACGTTTCTTCTCAGTAACCATTATGCTTCTATGATTTTTGATTTGGGTGTCGATAGAAGTTTTGTGTTGACTACTTGTAGTGCTTTGCTTGATATAACCCCTGATACCTTAGACGTTAGCTATGTTGTCGAATTAGCCGATGGGAGAATTTTTAAAACTAATACCATACTTAGAGGCTGTACGTTAGGATTATTAGGCCACCCATTCAATATTGACGTAATACCAGTCGAACTTGGTAGTTTTGACGTCGTCATCGGCATGGATTAGTTAGCGAACCATCATGCGGTGATTGTTTGTGATGATAAGATCGTGCGAATTCCCTATGGAGATGAAGTTTTGATAGTTCAAGGTGATATAGACGGCAAAGGAGAGAAGTCAAAGTTGAGCATTATATCGTGCACTAAGACTCAAAAATATATTGAGAGAGGTTGCCCAATTTTTCTGGCGCAAGTGATGAAGAAGAAAATCGAGGACAAGTCAGAGGAGAAGCGACTTGAGGAAGTGGCGATTGTACGAGACTTTTTAGAAGTCTTTCCAGAAGACTTGCCGCGACAAGTTGAATTTTAAATCGACTTGGTCCCTGGTACTGCACCCGTGGCACGTGCCCCGTATAGATTAGCAACATCGGAACTCCAAGAACTGTCTACTCAACTATAAGAACTTTCTGACAAGGGATTTATAAGACTGAATTCCTCACCCTGGGGAGCCCTGGTCTTGTTTGTCAAAAAGAAAGATGGATCTTTTCGGATGTGTATCAATTACCGCGAGCTGAACAAGCTTACTGTGAAGAATCGATATCCACTTCCGAGAATCAACGACTTAATTGATCAGTTTCAAGGATCAAGTGTCTACTCGAAGATCGATTTGAGGTTTGGTTATCACCAACTCAGAGTTCATGACGAGGATATTCCAAAGACGGTGTTTAGGACTCGCTATGGTCACTACGAGTTCCAAGTAATGCCTTTTAGATTGACAAATGCACCTGTAATATTCATGGATCTGATGAATCGGGTGTGCAAACCGTACTTAGATAAATTCGTGATCGTTTTTATTGATGACATCTTGATCTACTCCAAGAGCAAAGAAGAGCATGCGGAACACCTTAAGTTAATCCTGGATTTGCTTAAGAAGGAAGAATTGTACGCCAAGTTTTCGAAGTGCGACTTTTGGCTGTCGAAGATACAATTTCTTGGTCACGTGATTGATAGTGAAGGCAATCACGTGGACCCAGCTAAGATTGAGTCAATCAAGGATTGGGCTTCACCCAAGACTCCGACAGAGATTTGTCAATTTCTAGGTCTTGCTGGCTATTACCGATGATTTATCGAAGGTTTCTCAAAAATTGCCAAACCTATGACGAAGTTGACACAAAAAAACATGAAGTTTGATTGGAGTGAAAAGGCAGAAGCTGCATTTCAACTGTTGAAGCAGAAGTTGTGTAGTGCACCGATCTTATCATTACCCGAAGGAAGTGAAGACTTCGTGGTTTACTGTGATGCTTCTCATAAAGTATTAGGCGTAGTATTGATGCAAAGGGAGAAGGTCATAGCCTACGCGTCACGCCAACTTAAGATTCATGAGAAGAATTACACTACACATGACTCCGCCACACTTATCGATTCATGAGTACGAACATTTACACTACACACTTGAACTTAGTGTTTTGGAGATATAGTGTTTTCGAACTCTAAAAATGTGGAGACAATTACTTTGTACTTGCACGCTAATTGTGTTCGCTGTTTATCTGATCACAAGAGTTTGCAACATATCTCTCAGATCACGAAAAGTTGAAACACCCCTAAGACCAACGCTAGTCTGGTTTAGAGCATGTTTGAGCGACTACGGACTGCGAGATTCTTATAATCCTGTAAAAGCGACTGTGTGGCAGTTGGCCTTGAGCCAAACAGGACATTCGATTATAGCTCTAACGACCCGCCTTACCGAGCCTTTTGGTTGATGGATTGGTCTGTACCCACTCTCTTGTGCAATTTTAAACGCTCAATTTGAGGGAGAAGGAGAGAATTTTGGATTCTGAAGATTTGGTGTGGCTCTGATTCAAGAAGGCTTGCGCAACATACTAATGGAATGTTATGCTTTGGTCTCTACTGTTACGAAAGTCCATTGATGAGAAATAGTTTTGCGATCTATACCCATTTGTCGAGTCGGACGTGATTTTAATGAGATCTGATTCGTTTTATCAACATGAATCTCATAATGCTCAATATATTCAACCTTCCTATACCCTAGACTATACAAAGTACCACACCGACACCAAATCAATTGTTCCAATCTCCAGAGTTTTTACTGCTATCTTAACTAGAGAGAAATTCGAACAACGCTGGACAGATATATGCACCCAGAGAAAGCAGACATATACGCACACACCACACATTCGTCCAGCGTACATTAGTTTGACATCTGTGCCCAATGTCCCAATCTCCTCCCCCCGCGCCCGCTCCCACCTCCCCACCCCGCCCCCGACCCAGGCTTTGAACCAACAAAAATACACAATCCCAATGTTTGTTTAGTTAAATCCTCCGTGCCATCCCAGTATGGAAAGTGGGAACACTCAATTATATGGAGTTAGTTACTTAGTTACTACAACGGTCGCTATAATATACCAGACATGATAAATTTTGGGTAAATGTAGTTGTCACACAGAGTCTGCCTCGTTCCTTCTTACTATGAAGGACAACAGACTCAATGGAGAAGTTGACGATGACAATAATTGACCGGAAGTTGTCTCAAGACATGGTGTGCGCGTTGTCTCGCGATCCATTTCTTGTCTCGAGACAGTAAGTTTACATCTCATTTCTAAAAATCTCTGAACAAAGCCCTGGTACTCAACTTGGATATGAGTTACGGCTTACCATCACTCCCCTGATCTTGATGGTCAGAGTGGACCGCTGAACCATCACACCACCTTATAGGACAATGCTTACGTGCTTGTGTGATTGTTTTTGTGGGAAAGGTTGGGATAGGACACCTACCTTTTGGTGGAGTTTTCTCTACCACACACAACAAGCTAATTCACAACGAGTATCAAAGCTGAACTTTGAAGCCTCTCTCCACACCGACCGAAAATGCTAGTTCGCCCTATTTGTTGGGCTGTGGTTGGACGATTGATCAGCTCACTGGTATGGAAAATTGCTCCATGATAACGACTCGAGAGATCTATTCCAGCATCAGACTCGCCGTATTCAAGCTGCTCCTGAGATAGAAGAAGACGCCTACGTCGATAAGGAGATGTGTTTATGCATATAGAATTGAGGTTGATGATCAAGGCCATGTTAAACGTGTCAGCCATGGAAAATGGGTGATAAGTTTCGGCCAAATGGGGGGGAAGCTGAACCTGCCGCATTATATGAGACCTTTCAAGATTCGTCGTAGCGGTAGGAACGCTTGCTTATGAATTGGACTTCTAGAGCAAACTCTTAAGGCCGAGTTACCATAGTCACCCTCTTTCCCATGTTTACAATTTGACTCCGTCAGTGTTTCGCAGACGAACCACTAGCTATTCTTTTGATGAGATTACATATGAATGACAAGCTTAATTTCAAAGATAACAAGTTGAAATCTTTGGATCAAGAAGTTAAACGGCTAAAGCTAGACGCGCTTTCTAATATGAATATCCGTTGGCAATTAGTGACGGGGCAAGAGTTTACTTACGCGGACGCCCCCGCACGAAGACCACAATGCTAGAAAAAAGCTTCCTCATCTTTTGTCTAACCCTTCATCCAAGTCTCTAAGCTTCCACGCAGCGACGAAGCTTCTTTATCAGGAGCGGTAGAATGCTACTACAACCTAAAATTTTCCAAGTCCTTTATCTTTACATTTTTTACGATAATTATTTTGTGCCATTATTATTACGTTCGTCTTGATCACCCGGCAGGTTTCGAGAAGTCTTAATCCCAAAAGTAATCTGTAAACATCATGTACGGTTCCGATCTTAGGATTCTTGATGAGTTAGTTCTTCTATATGAGTTCCTTCTCTACTTTCTTTTACCTATGTGTTTCGTAGTATTGACTACACATCCCAGGGTAGTTTATTTTTTCGCACTTTACGTTTTTAATTGCGTTTTTCTTGTTTCTTCTAACTAAACGGAAACCCGCGAATCTGATATCTTTTCGTGGGAATATTTAGTTATCGTTAATTTCTTTCTTCTTAAGTACTACTCCTACTCCTTAGCTTTATTCCACTACCCATCTTCTAATACCCTCTTTCACCACCCGCACATTAACAAATCACTTAAATAAATCTAGGAGCTTTCTTATCTCTAGTTTGATTTCAAATCATGTTCTTAAGTCAAAATTTCGTTCATCCCTCCCCCTCTACTCAAAACACATGCATACACACACTTAAATAAATCAAAGAGCATCTTTTATCTCTAGTTTGAATTTCAAAAAAATAAAACACTATCACATGCATAGAAAGGGATGTTTTTGGAAGCATGCAAGGTGATGTAAGACCCTTGTATTTATGCATGCAAGCCTTGAACCACTTCTCCACTAGAATGCAATATGGAATCTTGATTTAATTTCAAATGGCTAGTTAATTAGTGATTCAAGCTTGAACCCTTCTTTTTTCTTGTGTGCGTCCGAACCCAAGCCACACACACACTCTTGGTGTGTGTTGGCCACTTAGCCCTTTGGTTTCATTATGTGTGCAAGCCTTGAGTCCCCTAAACCCTACTTCATGTCCTATAAATACCTTGTGATAGAACTTAGGGTTTTCATTTATTTCATAGCCTCAAAAATTGTTTTCTCTCCCTCTCTTGCTCTCCTTGCTCACGACACACACATACATACATACATAATCCATACTTTTGATTTCTATCAAGATTCAATCATTCCAAGTTTATTTCTAAGGTTACCTAAGGTGTTTGCAAGTATTAGTTCTTTGATTTAAGGATTTTCTTCAAGATCTACAAATTAGGGTTTGGTTATTATTTGGGGTTTTTCAAGATCTAGTGATTTTAGGTATAGATCTTGTGTTATTGCTTCTTGTTCTTCATTCTTGTAAGTACCTTGAATCTTTCTTGAGATCTACTTATGTTCTTTCTTACATGTTCAAGATCCATACATCCATATGTTGTGTTTTAAATTTAAAAGATTATAATAAAACAAGATTTCATAAATAATGATACTACTTTGTTTCACTAGTTAAATATTATATTCTTGGTGAGATGAGAGTTGAATGAGTGTTGCAACAATAGAAATGAAGGGATTAGGTTAGATTTAGGTGATCTTGGTCAGATACCTTTAGGGCGAGTAATTCTATTTGGCATATAAAATGCTTCCTTTTAAATTGAGCTTCGGTGTCATGAGCTTAGCGCAAACGTAAATTTCTTTTTATGTGAAGTTGTATATGTTATAACTGTCACGTGCGTACTGTGAACTTGTGGTCCAACTTTTAATACTAAATTCAAACCTATGAATTCACCAACTTTATGTTGACCGTTTTAGCATGTTTTTCTCATGTGCTTAGCTGGGGATGTCTTTGCTTGCTAATTGGGGCTGCCATGCATTGGACCTATTTTCAAGAATTATTATCTTCTATTTTTAAACATCGTTGTCAAACTTTAAAACCTTTAATCGCTTCCGCATTTTATTTTTGGGCCTATTGATAAGTGTTAAATTATATACATAAAATACCCAGGATTTCGCCAATAAAAGCCAAAAATATGCCAAAAGATGGAAATATAAACTTCTTGTTTTGATGTATATTACATGTGTTTGTCGTTGTGTTGGTCATGGAGTTGCTGTTGCTAATGATGACATTTGTATTGATTTGGATGTTATTGTGGATAACGTCAGAGTTAATTCGCGTTTCCTTGTAAGTCTTCCAAACTTTCCACATGATGATAAATGCGAACAAATTATTAGGATTTCTGTTTACACAGACAACTGGTAGTATAGGTTCATAAGCATAATGAGGGGATAATATGTGGCTATGATGGTGTAACCAATTAAATGTATGTTCTGTTTATTAGGGTCGTTTAGATTGCATTCTTTAAAGATCATGTTATAGGAATGCTTATTGATCCCAAAGAGTTAATGGCATAATGCAATACGAAAGAATATCATCAGGTGTTCAATATTAGTAACCATAACTGCTAATTGTTTTGTAGATACATGCAAGAGCAAGAATCACCGATGTACACTTTCCGCCCTTTAATCTTGTGGGTAAACGAACAACGATAACATATATAGATAAAAAATATATCATGCCAATTGGAGCAGTTGTTTACGTTCAATGAAAAAAAATTAAATGTGCTTGCGAAGTACACATAGCTCGACAGAGACGTATCGAATTGCAAAGGTATGCATTAAAACTAAATGTTAGTCTCTACCTAAATATGTTGATAATAACAGTTATGTAATCATACGTGATCCTCGAATGCATAGGTATATGGTGGAGGAGGATTACCTTTCGATCATTCTAGTATCCGAGCAACAGAATTAGGGTAAGATAAGGCTCATATTTGATAGCAAATTTAGTATGCGTTACATGTAAAGTAATTAGTTTGTGTTGTTTTACCTGTGCGTTATTCTGTTTGTATGGTTGAGCCATATCAAGTAATAGTCAACTGTTAATCTCTATGATGAAAATTAAAGTTGATGAGCAAAACTTCAATTCATCAAAACAAGTGAACTTAATTATCACTAACTAAGAAGTTATTAATTGTTGCAGTTGATCCAGCTCTTCCGTGTACAAAACCAGTTTGGTGTGTTCAGTGTGTTCATGGAGATTCCATATTTTTCCACGTAATTGTTTTCTGTTTACCAAATATAATTCATTTGCAGAATAATCACATGACACCTTTTGATGGTAATTAATCACCGCACACACACAAACAACATGATCATGCTTTAGGAGCTTATACATTATGAACTTACTTTGATAAAAAAAAAGTAAAGCACCTACTTAGGTCCCCCCACACCATACCTTTCAGACTCTTAAGTTGGATTTATGTTCAGTTCAACCATCGAGCTTTTTTTACGTGGGCCTTTAAAGACATCTTTAAAGTAAATTAAGTTAAGAAAGAAATAAGTCAAACATACTTAATGCATTATAGACAGTAAGGGGGTGTTTGGTGTTGCTCAACGGGATGTCATGTTAAACGTGAGTGTTGGCCTTTGAGTCATATATTTTATTAGTCCGCAATGTTATGATTTTCATGTATCTAGGAACCAATAGTTTAACCGGGGAGTCCCATCAAATCTCATAACTCCAAATGCAAGTGCATGTATATAGTATTCTATTTTAGTTAATAATATTATATGTTAATTGACTGTATAATATTTAGCACAACCAAGCCTACGATGATGATCAAAGGATAAGGGGTCGATGTTTGAACTTCCAAGCCGTTGGTAACCTGTAACAACACAAATGGAACACTACGGTAAGTGAAGCGCATGGGTTGGTCCCTACGAATCACCTCCGGCGTGAGAGTAAGTATGAGTTTGTGATTGCAATAAGTGCGTATGTAAATAAAGTAGGTGTTGAGAGCGTAATCAAACCTGAGTGACCTGCCCATAGTTATAAGTAGCTAAGGTAAGTTGTTAGCCCGCATTATAACTAGCTTTGGCACATGATGGTTTATGTTGATATCGGTTGATGATTTGTATAAGTTCTATTTATGCAAGTGTTTAATTTGGATTAGTCATACGGACTAGCTATGGAAAGCGTATGATGCAAGATGATTAAATTGTGCTAATAGCTTGTTATTGCTAATTACTTACTAAGCGAAAGCTTACGTTTTAGTTGTTGAATGCTTTGTAGGTTTATGCGCACAATGTAAGGTCATAGAAATGGGCCTTGAGGATTGGAAGCTTGAAGTAGAGTTACTTGCCCTATTTTACGCATAATAGGCAAGTGAACTCTTAGTAATATGCTTATAGCAAGTTAAACCCCCATTTGTTTGGTCAAGTTATGGTATTATGTAAAGTGTAGTCCTTTTGGACAGTTTATGTGTTTTCAAGGAAAAATTACGGATTTTAGAGTATGCAAATGAGTTATGTACAAGTGATGTTTTGATGTATATAAAGGGGTGTTTGGAATAACACCCACATTTTTAGAAAATTTAGCTTCCACGCGTTATTGATGTCAAATTTGTATATAAATACTAAACACAAGTTGTATGAAATATGTCTACAAAGTATCGTAAATTACCGAGTCGTGTAAGCATCTTTTTCGGAAAATATAGCAAATGCAACCAGTAGCTCTATACAGCGTATAGCACTTAGCTACATGACATATAGGTTGAGTTTAGTTTAAACAAAAAGCTGGTTTGGGGATTTCAAGTGTATTTTTGATGATTCAATCATAATTCAAGCCTATCAGCTATAGGATATTGTTAGAGTGTTAGTTTGGATAACCAACTGGTCTAATCACATTCTTGATTAGAAGTTCATGTGTTGTCAAGATCTATTGTTCGTGTTTGTGGGTTCGCCACAAGGTATGTAATTTACGATTACGTAGCTTGATTGATTAAACTAATGGTGTATATGGGTTTATGGGGAAAAAGCCTTTTTGTGTAAACTGAAGTTTTAATAAAGTCTTCCATTTTGCACTTTGATATGATTAATATGTTTACTCACTTGTTAAATAATATTTTAAAATTGCTATCTCTTACATTGTTTTCGATCATGGATATCATTTATGGTTTATGACATCTCAGATTGGCCTTATACACTATATAAGGTGGTTATTAACAAGACTTAGGATATTGAGGGATTGTGTGATAACCCAATTGATTGTCCTCTTAGACTTTTTAATTTAGCCCAACATGGGCCATTATAGAGATTTTTTTAAGAGAGAATTGCAAAAATGATCCTTGTGGTTTAGATAAATGGCACGTTTGGTCCGTCGAGTTTCGAAATTGCAAAAACGTCCGTGTGATAAACCTTTGGTTGCACTTTTAGTCCTTTGTCTAACTAAAATGACTGAAATACCCTTTTCTTATATTATTTTCTCATGAACTCTTAATTAATTAAAATATAAAACAAAAAAGTTCCCACTATGTTCACTTTTTTATTTTTCCTTTAATTTCTGTTAAAAATGCATTTATAAAACCTAACTTATCTATCATTATTATCATCAACAACAACTCATCATCTTCTTCAACACATCATCATCCACAACCACCACCATCATCATCTTGAACCCATCATCATCCACAACCACCACCATCATCATCTTCAACCCACAAAACACTACAACCTAATTTCCCTATCTAAAATTACATCAGATCCATACAATATCTACTATTAAATACATCAGACCTAATCAGAGCTGACACAAGATCATAATTGAGTAGATAAAAAAGATTAGCATTAGGGTCGAGTTCAGTAAATTAGCCACTAAACCGGTTACTTTAGGAGAGGAACGGTTGTATCGATGCTTCCTAACTTTCGTTTCGTTTGTTGGGTTTGATGCTTTTAGCCAATGACAAGGCTCGCAAGAATCATATGATTCTTTTGATTTTAAAGCTAAAATGTTAGGTTCGAGCACATTCTTCTGCCTCAAACCGTGAAGCCTACAAATGTTGATCTGCTGCATAAAAGTAGAAGATAATCAAGGATGTTGAGGCATATGACCATTTTATTAGCCATTTTATTAACTATCAGATCTGAGCCAAATCATTGGTGTTGGAATATTTTTCAATAGACCTGTCACACGAAAATGCACGAAAATGAGTGAATATTTTTAATTAATTTGTTGAAGTAAGGAAGATATGTAATTATGTGTTTGGAATATATTTTCTATATTTAATTGTAAAGAATGAAAGATATCATTATATTGATTCTTGATTCGGGTAGGAGCTGTGGTAGGGAAAGTGTGTTTACACTTTGTGTTTTGAATTTTTGATAAAGAATAAATTGGAGGATCGGGTTGTTGTTTTTGTTTGGATATAAATCAACAAATCATATTGGTGATGTTTTATTTTTAAAATTTATTGTGCTATTGATTTAGAATGTGATATGGATTTGTTTTTTGGATTGTTCCTCTTATTTAATTTTTATTGATTTTTTAAGTTTGGAAAAAGTGATGATGAATTTGAATATTAATTAAAAAAATCAAAGAGAAAAGATAGGAAGAAGACGAGGGTACATAAGTTATTTTACTTTGACCAAGGACCAAAAGTGGAACCAAAGGTTTGCCACATGGATGTTTTTTGCAATTTCAAAATTCGGCGGACCAAACGTGCAATTTGGCCCAATCACAAGGACCATTTTTGCAATTCTCTTTTTTTTAATGTATCTATACCTATAATATCTATAATATATATATAAAGATTCAGCATTTTCATTTAATGTGCAAGGGTTCTTTATTAGTGTGCAAGAGTTCTTTATTAGCTTCAATGAAATACATCCATGTTACCCCGTATATTATCTGGGCAGTTACACGAGTGTTAAAGAACCAATAAAGCGACTGTACATCCCTTCTCTCCAGGTTTAATTAATTCGGCTTTTACATGAGTGTTACACCACCATTAAACCTATTGTTACACAACTTACACATTACATTTAAATGGGTTAGGACCTCTTATATCTCCCTACACATTCTCCATAACTGAAAGCGAAATCAGGTATAATTGACAGCAACCACACACCCTAAATTGCCATCATCATCATCATCATCATCATCATCATTATTACAAAAATACAATATTTGCAGCTTTGATTCTTCTCATTATCAGTTAGTAGTTTAAGTTGGATATATATGTAATTTTTAGGCTTTTGAAAGGATATATATGCAATAATGAATTTGCGTTGGATATATATGCAATTTTGAGCTTTTGCAGGGATATATATGCAATTCTCCCTATAAAATGTCACACCCCGACAATGGCGGAAACTCAAGAAT
>BQNB010078256.1:7152-30602 GCA_026074375.1 Tanacetum coccineum
CAGATGTATATATATATACATGTATATATATATATACATATATATATATACATATATATACATGTATATATATACATGTATATATATATACATATATATATATATATACATCTATATATATACATGTATATATATACATGTATATATATATATATATGTATGTATATATTTACATACATGTATGTATATATTTACATACATGTATATATATATACATGTATATATATATATATATATACATGTATATATATATATATATACATGTATATATATATATATATTATATATACATATCTGGATGAATCAATTTTTGGCGTTGCTGCCGGAGAAGTGTGTGCGATTATCGTGTTTACGTTTGAAGATTAGTATTTGAAGACCCTTCCTCGTGAAGTTATCGCTTTCATTCGTGAATATTTTCTTTAATTATCAAGTAATCATAAATACCAAAAAAACTTGAAAACCAACAAAACAACCGTTGTGTCACTTGTGAAAACGGCTCACCTTTAGATTACAAACTCTAAGAGAAGTATAAGGAGGGTTGATCCTACGATCTTCGACCCGAAAGGAGAAGGTTTTTAATAGCTTGGTGCTTTCCCGCTGCTCCGCTTCTTTGTGCGTTTTCTAGAGAGCTACCGTACACTTGTTCGATTATCGGTCCCAAAAATATTTTTCTTGTTTAAAATACATAAAAATCCAAAAAAATATTCTTCTTAACCCAATTTTGTTTAATTCTTCTCTTTATCCCTCTTTAATTCTATCATCATGTATGGGTTTAAAAAATGTTCGTCTTGTGGAGCTTTGTATAATAAAGAACGTTGTTGTTCAAATGTGAATTCCGTAGACAAGTTTGTTCGTGATCCTAATAAAACACCCGACTCGTCTCAACTACCCCCTCATAATTGTCCCAAGTGTGGAAACCCGGTTGATGGTCTATATTGTCGACAATGTGCTCTATTACGAAAGAAATTGGAGGAAGTTTGGTTTACAATTTGTGATGAAAATGAAATTTTCCAAGACTTTCTAAACACTTCCGAGTCATCCAATGACAATACTAACGTTGTTAATGCACCTCAAGAGCCATTCGTCTTCAATCAGGACCCCGGTAAAAATTCTTCACAAAGTCCTCCACATATTGACCACCATTGTTGTTACGGGTGTGGTGATTCATCAAACGGTATCTTTTGTCAACGATGTACTTGTGAGTCTTGTGGAAACGGTGCTCATTATGGCTATAATTGTCCACCGAAAGTTCTGATTATCTCTAATCCGAAACCATGCTACAATCAAAACGTTGATGAGTTCCCATAAATTTTTCCAAGTCTTCATCCGACATGCTATTATGGAGATGAAAATTCATTCACTTATGATTCCAATCTTAATTTTGTAGATGATTCTCCTAACCTACCTCCACAACCCCCAACGTATTCTTATGAGTTTTGTAGGAACGATGCTCATTATGGTCACTATTGTCCACCTTAAGTTCTGTTTATCTTTAATCCAGAACCGTGTTTACAATCAAGACTTTAATTTCCTACAAAATTTTCAAAGTTTTCAACAACAATATATTTGTTGTACCCGTTGTGGGGGCCCCCATGAGATTTTTCAATGTCAACGAGTGATCTTCTATGAGCATTGTTGTGAAAATTGCGGGGTCCTCATGCGAATTTTCAATGTCAACCGTTGAACCAAAATTTCTACAATTCTAATTCTTTCTGTTTTGACCAATTTCAACCCCCACAGTCTCCCGTCATTCATCAACCTCCTCAAGAAATGAGTATCCAAGATATGGAGGATCTGAAGCAGCAGTATTTATATAAAATGAAAAGTTTAATTAATGAATTTGCGATTAAGGATTATCATGATGAGAAGATTGATATTAGATTATGAGCTTGGGAAAATTTCATGGACCATGAAGTATGATCTCAATATAAAGGAAAAAGCTTCAGCAACTAGAGCAGGTGGCCTCTCCTTCGTGATTTTTCAATTCTTTTTGCTACGACGATGATGATGATGATGACAAGGAGTATACTATTGCAATCACACCCGTCTTACCAACTATGGAACCCGGTAACTCTCTAAGTATGGGGGACGAGCATCTTAGCACTATTCTGAAAACAGAATTGGACGAATTAATAAAGTCTAGTGTTGAGAACCTTATCCCAATCCCAAGTGAGTCCGAGGGTATTTCTAACAACATGTGTGATGTGCCTTTTTGTGACAATTGCACCCCTCTTGAAGCTTCAAAAGATCATTATGAGATTCTCATCGATTCCAACGATGAATATTCTTCGAGTGATGACGATCCTCTTTACAGTGAGGACATCGATTACGTTGAGGCATCACCTCCCGATTCTGAGCTCGTCAGCTAGCTTTGAGGAGGTGGAGGATTATGGATCCAGAAAATGGATGAGATTGAATTGATATCTTCTAACAATCAAGCACGCGATGTACTTCTGAGGAAATTGTAGAATATCAATCTTTTATTGGCTAAGATCGAAGCATTAATAAGACAATCCCCTCCATCTTCTGATTTTGATGACCAAGTCTCCTCCACAATCTCTAACTCTTTCCTGGAGGAAGACCAACATTTCTTGATTAATTCTTTACACCGAGTCCGAGATTTTCTGCTTTTAATTTGGCAAGGAGAGGAAAAGTTAGTGGCAAATCCACTTCTTTACTTGATTAACTCTTCCAGATTATGAAGCATTCTTTTGTGATAGTGAACCCGATTTGGGGGATTTCACTATGGATGTGGTGGAGGATATTTTTGATAATCCAACAAGAGAACCAAGAGTTCATGTGCCTAATGTTTTTACCCACCCATCCCACCCTTCATTTGGATTCGTATTTCACTCTTTCTAGTGATTCCCTCAGATCCGACCTTGAAGTTTCTTTTCCTTCTGGAACTAGAAACAAGATTTTTGATCCGGGGATATTCTTTGAAGTCCAATCCAAGAGATTTCTATCTCCGAATGAATTTTCTATCTCATTCATCCGTGATCCTCTTTCTCCAGTGTTTGATACTTTGCTCCCATTTTCATCCGAAAATGAGGACAACATTTTCAATCCTAGTATTCTTGCTTCTAATGAGGGAGAAATTCTCTATCTCTTATTCATGGGGCTTTTAAAGCTTTCTAGTTATTTTTGATTTTTCCGGAAAGCCGATTGATGATCTATGAAGAGGACATTCCTATCTTGGATGTTCTGTTTCTCCATTTCTATCCTCCTTGATAAGCTCAAGTATGGGGGATCGAGTCAAGCTTAGTGACTCTTGAATAAACAAGCGCTTCATGGGTGGCAACCCATGCTTATCCTAATATAAATGTGGTAGTAGTATGGTAGTTTAGTAGTAATGAATAAGTGTGTTGTGAGAGGGCTCGCCTATTCCATTTTCTGTGTTTTGTGTTTTGTGTTGTATGTCCAGGATTGCCCGGATTTTTGAAGCCTCTCATGCTCGCGGTTTTTGACCTTCGTTCACTAGAGCTTCACATCCTCAGCTTCATTTTGGGAATCCAATATCCTAAATCTTATCGACTAACGTTTATCTTTATGCATACTTAATAAAAGGCTTTAGATTTACGTAGAGGCCCTTCTTAAAACATTGAGGACAATGTTCAGTTCTAGTATGGGGGGATCTTAACGATTTGATGTGCTGCAGTCGCTCGTTTTCAAATAATCCCGTTTTTACCACAAAATTTTAAAAATATTATGATTTTATGCAAAAATTAAAAAATTCCAAAAATAAAATAAGTGTTTTGTCACAATTTGACTTTCCTGACAGGAGAATAAGAAATAAATTTTGACTCGATCGAGCGTATTGAGCTCTAGCTTGTTCCTTAACTTTTAGACTAAGATTTCGCGGATCTTTTTATTAAAGATTTTAAATTTGCGTGAGAGAGGAACGAGAATATGATTAGAGTAATTATGAGTTAGATGCTAAACAAGGATTAGTTGGAAATCTTAAGAGCTCATAAGTGTAGTTTGTGGCTTTTCTCTCTCATAAGCTTCTAACCAGACTATAATACGTGCTCTCTTCGAAAATTAAACTTAAATCAACAATTTTTGAAGTATAGTCGATATCAATAATTTTAGTTCAAATTTATACTTAAATTTTCTAAAAAGAAAATTTTCTCTATATCATGGTATTATATAAAAAAATGTAAAAAATGAAAAAATGAATTGGTACTAATATACAATAAGAATTGTGGTTATAAAGTTTACTACTTCTTGCCGGCTCACAAATCGATGTTGCAGCTTTCTAAAAAAGGCCTCAAAGTGAGAATAATTATCCGTGACTGATAAAAGTTTGACTGCATCTTGCCGGCTCACAACCGATGTTGCAGCATTCTAAAAGGTCAAGGATTTCTTTAGTTTAAGGATGTGTTAATTTTATTAAGTGTAGTAAACATGAAATAATACAAATAGAGAAAAATCTCTTTTCTTAAATTTATATATGCTTTTGAATAAGAATATTACATTTTAAGTTTGTGATTTGATGTGGTTTCGGGAAAACTAAGAGTTTTGAACCGAAGGTCCTGTGGAGTCCCGTACTAGTCTTTATGGGGTGTCAAAAAGCCTGGTCTACATAGCCGCCAAGGTTAGGAATGTGCCGGAGACGAAAGTCACTAATTGGGATGATTCTCGCCTTCCAAACTCATTACATTTGGGTGGAGTGAAGCATGAAAATTTTGCAAAACGGTTGATCCATGGTTGAAATTCGAAATAAGCACATTCACCTAAGATATAATAATTTTCGGGAGCGAAAAGTTTCACAAGGTACAAGTATGAGTAGTATTAGCATCTTAACTTATATTTAACGGTGATTTCGTTTTTAAGCTTGGTTTGGGACAAGTGAAAAGTCGGGGACGATGAATTTATCCTTTTTGGGCATTTTGGGATTAAAGTGCTTCTTGTTCTGTGACCCTAAAAGTTATAAGAATAACAAAAGTCCAAACATGTTAGTTAGTTGCTTAAAAAGAAAAGTACAAAAAAAATGAGAAAAATGAAAAATACAAAAATATGTGTGGAAATAAGTATAAATAGTTAAAAATGGTCAAAGTAGGGATTTTCAAAACTGATGGTTCTTTAATTCCCCCACATGAACACTTAGCTACTTATGAGGTAAATAGTCGAGGGGGATTGAGATTCTAGGTTTCTAAAGTGTTTACTTATGGTAATTGCTGTTTGAGGACTAGACAATATTTTAGTATGGGGGATTTGGGTATTTGCTTAATTACACATACTTTTTACCTAGTAAAACGACCCCAGATGACCAAAAACGGACATAAAATGCCAAATATATGCTTATTTGTGTTATTTACTGTGCAGGTATCAGATATTAACATAAGGAGAAAAACGAAGCCAAAATGACAAAACGAGCACGGGAATAGAAAGAGCATGAAAAAGTCAAAAAGTCAAAGTCAAAGTCAAAAAGTCAAAGTCAAAAGTCAGCCAAAGTCAAAAAGACAAACAAGTCAAAAGGACAAAGCCAAATGAAGAAATCTTATAATGGGCAATCCGTACCCATTTAATAGGCTGGGTCAGCCCATTAAGCCTTCATTTATAAAGACTTATAAGTCTTATAGTCCAAAACCCTTTATAACTTTACCCGACCCAAAACCAAACAAATGAGCCCAAAACATATTTAACAGCCTATTAGCCCTATTACCCTTTAACCCTTACATCGTTAGTCCTCAGGACTAACATTGCTGCCAGTCTTAAGGACTAACAAGATTGGCCTACACTTTTCACCTTTGCACCCATCATCCTTTCCCCCTAACCCCGTCACAAAATTAAACCAAACAGTACCCCACATCCAATTCCCGCCTAAACCTATGATTCATCATCCCTGTCCCTTTTCGTCCCTGCTACCCAACAAAAACATCGCTCTCCCTTCACCCCACACTTAACCCTACATCATATCACTCCAAAAACACCTTGGCAATCCCTTAACGATTGATTGGACAAACCAAAATGAAGGGATTAGATGTTAAGACTTTGTGAACACGATTTTTAGATGGCTAGGATAGAAGCTTTGAAGCTCCTCACACAACAAACACAATAAGCACAAGTTCTAGCTAGAATTCGGCTATAAATAGACTAGCTTATTTCAGTTTTGAGAGGTGTAACTTAGGAATAGTGTAGTTTTATTTTATCAGTTTTATTTACTACTTGCTTTTACTTTAAAATTGTACTTTACTTTTAAAAGCCTTGCAATCTTTTAAGTTTTAATGAAATTTATGTTTTAATGTTTTACGTTTACCTTGTTTTACTCTTATGCTTTTTATGTTAAAAACTCTGTTTCCAATGTCAAATTTTTATAAAGCTTTTAAGTTATTATAGTCAATTATGTCTTTTTATCAACCAAAGTTTTATGGTTTTAAGCTTTAGGATGATAAGCCAAATTAGATAGGGTTTATGGGTGTAACTAGTTATCTCTGATCAAGCTAGAGCTAGTAGTAATAGCTCTTTTGAGCATTCTGTCCTTGTTAATCAAAGGACTATGGTACACTCTCATTTTTAATTTTTGTTTATTTAATGTTCAATTTCTTATTTATGTTATTATCTGCTTATCTGCTTATTGTGCTCAATGTTGCTTATTCAGTTTAAAATAGCTTAAAATGTTTAGTTTTAAGTTTCTAGAATAGATTTTAATTAGTTTTTAGGTGTTCTGTCATTTTAAGTTTCTAAATTGCTTATTTAGCTTTAGCTTTATTAAGTGCTTATATGTCTTAGATAATTGCTTATTTGTGTTTAAACTGCCTGTTACTTAATCTGTTTTAAGTTTCCAAGGCCTTTTCATAATCTGTTTTCAGCCTAAAAATAGTTTTTAAGAAAATAAAGGGGTGTTTGGCATAAACAGTATTAACATGAGTTGATAGCCTTGGGCCATTTTGGCTTTTAAGTCAAATTCTACTAGCTTAAATTTCGTCTTTAAGTCCGTTTTTATAAGTTTCTATAGTTTAAATTTAAAATTTTAGGTTCAATATCGCTTTAGCTTAAAATTGTGAAATTCTAGTTTGATAGAATAGTTTATTTTGCCTAGACCTTTAATAACAGGTGTTGGTGTTCAATTCATGATTGTTTAGAGTCCTTAAGACAGTAAAAGGGTTAGAATAGGAATGCAGTTGTTAACTTTGTTTTAGTCCAAATCTGTCAAAGCCTCTAAGCCTTCTTTCAAAGTTAAAAGTTCAATTTTCAAGTGCAAATTAGAATAGGTTAAGTGTTATTTTAGGATCTTAGTTTGATAGTATATGCTTATTAGGACATCAATCTTCATCGGTTTTTTCTTTTTAGTTTTAAAATTTAGCTTATACTAGCTTATTTTTAGGGTGCAATGCCATTTTTCCTTTTAAAATCTTGAAAAATAAAACCAAAATCATAGTTGTATCAGCTTTTTCTATAAGCCTTTTTTTCATGGCTTATCTGAATTTCAAACTCCTTTTTCTTTGATGATTATTGTAGCTTATAGGATAAACTTGATTTATATATAAGCCATTAAGCCATCAAGATAGCTTATGGCTTTTAAAAATTAGCTTAAAAAGTAGTGTTTAGCCCTTTGTAAACTGTTTTACTTATGCATTTTAGCTTATTGCTTTTCAGTGCCTTTTTGCTTATTTTCCTAGCTTAAGTTTGTTTATAAATGCTTTTTAAGTGTAGCTTGTTATCTGGTTTTGCTTATTTTTCTTTGCTTTGTGCTTTTTAAGTATAAAATAAGCCATAGAAAAAGTTTTTTTTTACTTAATGTTAAAATAGCATTCTGTCAGCTTAGTTTGCTTTTTCCTAGCTTAATTTTGAGTTTTATAAAAAGTTTCTTTGTTAAAGTTTGTTATTTTTTATTCATTAGCTTTTTAAAAAGAAATTTAAAAAAATGTTTTTTCAAAAAGAGGGGTTACAGGGGTCAAACCTGTGACCTCCCCCTTTCTATAGCCAATGTCTCAACACACACCAACGGACAAACTACCAGGGGTCTTTTCAATTTCTTACTTCACCACTATTTAATTATTATACTACTTTTTAGTTTTAAGCTTATTTGCTTCTTTGATTGTATGGGCTTATTTATAAGCTTATTTTTTCAGTTCTTATTTTTCTTTGATTCTTCATAGTGTAAGGTACTTTCCCTAATTTTTCTACTATTTTAATAATTAGTCTTCTACTTTTAATAATTAATTTAGATTAAAACCGTTTTTAATTTCATAATAAATTAAATAAAGTCAAAAAAATTATAATTTCTATTTTTTAATTTTTCTTTTTTCATTTAGGACATATAAAAAATTAAATTTGCGTTTTTGTAGCGGTTAAAATTTTATAATTTGTTTTTGAGTCAGCGTTTTTACGTTCCCGTTATTGTTTTTAATTCGTAGTTGCTTTCGTTTTTAGTTTAGCTTGCCCTTTAATTGTTTTTCCATATATTAGAAAACCAAATCTAATTTGTGATTATTCAAGCATAAATTTTTAAACGATACTCGATTTTCAAATTCGCACCTCGTCGGGACACGACCCGGGAAGGTTTTTTGGGTTTTACTTTGGTTAAAAGTAATTTTCCTTTTAAAAAGCCTCTTGGAATACTTCTCTTACTATTATTGATATTATCCTTATTATATATTTATATTATATATTTATTATATAATATTTATATATACTAACGGATTGAAATCAGTGTGATGTAGCAGAGAGTTCTGCTGCTGCTGCTGCTAGAGCACCTAGAGGTCAGTATGATTTTGTTGATACTGTTGAGGCAGGACAGGGTTTGATTCGTAGTCCTGGTCATGATGCCAGGACTATTGCTTGAGCTGCTCACAGAGCAGCGGATGTTGGTTATTGACTCGCCAAAACTTACCCTTTAAATCAATATATATAATAATATAAATACGACAAGGATCAGAATCCGCGAGAGCAATGAAACCGGAAGCAGTATAGAGTGTTCCCGGGTCGTTATGTCCCAACGAGGCTAGAGATGGAAAATCGAAAGACGATTGATGATTTGTGTTTGAATGTCACAAGGAATGATTGGGCACAGAAATGATAAATTTAAGCAAAAGCACATAAAAATAGCAAAGAGAATAAGCTGTGGAAACAAGAATAAAAGCTAGAGGAATGGCAAAAACACTTAAAACTTTTACACTAAAGCACAAATAAGCTCAAATAAACTTAAGACAAATCAAATAGGCTAAACTAACTCTAAATAAGCAAATACAAAAAGCAATTAAGCTAAATTATCAAGATAAACACAACAGTACTAACAACAGTACTAACAGTATTAACTAACAGTATTAACTTGAAGAATACTGCTAGTTAGGAGTTAGTATGGTTTAGCTTAAAGGGTTAGTACTGTATAGCTTTGTGATGAAGCACAGAAATAAGCAAATAAGCAAAAACGGGAGTTCCCTAACCTTATAAGGCACTTAGTAATAAGAATAAGACAACTAGAATAAACTTAATATATAATTGAGCTAGCAAGCTCTAAATCTGATAATGTATATTGAGAATAATTTAAAAAGGTTAAAATAAGCTAAAAATAAGCACCTCAGACAATGGAGGAATTGGTTTAATCTACTCTAAAAAGTCGAAAGGAAATCTGAAAACAAGACTGATTATAAGTGATAAAGCTAAAATGAACCTCCAGTATTATGAAACTCTAATACCAGTATTAACTTAGAATATTAGTACTGTAGTGTTGAGTTAGTACTGTTCCTAAAATCAACTAGCAGTACTAACTTGGAGTTAGTACTGCTTGTTCAAAACAGCTTTTAACATTTCCAAAAATCATTTTTATTTTAAACTAATTAAAAACAGATTATCAAATAACAAAGTAAAACACTTATAAGCAAATTTCAATCAATAAAAAGCACTTAAATAAGCATGAATCAGTCTAGCAGTATTATCTTAAAACCAACAGTTGTATCAAATGATACGGAAGTAGCTAACTAAGAACAGCAAATAAGAAAGGTAAGAAAGAGGAGAGATCTTACAAAAACCCTTTGCTCAAAACTGGGTCAATCAAGGAATCTACAGCTTTAGCTTGTATAAAACAAGTAGTGAGATCAATAAGCCCATCCAGAATGGTTATCATCCATAACATAGCTGAGGTATATTTGTGAGTGATGTTTGTGATTTCTTACTTAACTACATAACTTTTTATTGTTACTTTAATGAAAATAGCTTTTAAGTAAGCTTGGTGAGAGCTTTTTTGAACACACAACAATAAGATTAAGAAACTTATACACTGGTATTGTAAATCGACTGAAAAAACTCAAATTTTTGCATTTAAAAACTTGGAAAGTGTATAAAGTGAAAGTAAAAGCTGTAAAATGGACTAAGTTTTAAATAAAGATTAATAACTGAAATTAATTAACAATACAGAGAATACTAGTTAACTAACTGCCTCAAAAGGCTTACAAAAGTCTTTTATTTATAGGCGCAAGTCTTGGACTGCAGCTTGTGTTCTTTGTAGAGATAAAAACAAGTGTGCTTGTTGTGTGAGGAGAGTCTAAAGCAAATCCCAGCCTTTGATTTCTCTTGAGCTTCTTTGGAGACAATCTCAGCCATTGAAGATACTTTGGGAAAGGAGAGGGATTGCCAACATGGCTTTATAAACTGGTTTGATATGGGGGGTGGGGGGGGGGTAGTCAGGGTGGATGAAATGATTTTGGCTAGGCGAGAGAAGTGGTTTTGCAGTGGAGAGGTATGGGGCGTCATACCAGTTGTAACTGTGTTTTTGGGGCGGGAAAAGATGGCTTTAGGGGTAAAAGTGGCAGTTTGGTCCTCAAGTTGTATAACTTAAATGCAATTCTACCTTTCTTTGCCAATTTTGAACCCTGTCTTTCTCTTTTGCAATAACTCTTGAGTTTTTGGCAGTAGTTTAAGCACCTCAAGTTGTATTTTCTTCTTTGGCTCGACTTATGACTTTGTCTTTCATTCCGTGCTTGGATTTGCTTGTTTTTGGCTTTCTTTTTGTTCCTTTTCTTGAATATCCGTTTCCTGCACAATACAAATGCAAACATACAAATACAATGTATTTTTGGCATGTTTTTAGGCTTTTAAGTCCGCTTAATATGGAAAATGGTATGTGTAATTAAACACATATCAAAATCCCCCATACTAAGGTATTGCCGTGTCCTCACGCAATGTTATGAAGTAAACACTCAAGAAACCAAGAATCTTAATCCCCACTGACTAATAACCTCGAAAAGTAGCAAAGTGTTCGTCAAGGGGAACTAAAGAATCAATAGCTTCGACAAGTCCCGATTTCACCAAATTTTATTTATATATTAACTATCCCTAATATTTTTGGATTTTTCTATTTCTTTTCTTAACTACTTGCTCGACTTCCTTTATTTTATAAACACTGGGATCATAGAATGAGAAGCGTCCGTAGAATAATCTATGAATCCTGACGGGAAATAAATTCATCGTTCCTCCCAAATTTTTTCACTTTGATCCAAACCAAGACAATTAAAACAAGATCTTTTGTTATTATAAGTCTAAATGTTAAGCCCACTCATTACTTATGACTTGTGGAACTTTTAACTCCAACATGGATATATGAATTAAATGTTGTGTACTCTTTGACTCAAAATGGATAACTTATTTCATAGTCGTAATTCAAGAGTGAGATGAGATAGAGCCTTCAAAGCAAACAAATTTCTTAGGACCTTGTAATCTGATTTTAAAGAACGAAAAATTTTACTGTAGATCTTTTTGCAATATCTTTTTATCAATTATAATCATATAGTTCTTAAAGCTTGGAATGCGTTGCTTAGTTTGAACACCTAACCTAGGCCTCGCTACAACTGGCTAGGATATCACAACCAACGACCGTGTTCTTAGTTTGAAAACTCCACCCGTGCTAGCGTAGTGGTGGAAATCAAATCACACCTTCTTCCTAATAAGGCTAAGGATATGTATTTGTTTGGAACCCTCACCCAGACTTTTCTTCTAAGTGAGATATCTACTAACACACCCAATCTTACAAAGTAAAGATTGTTTAGTTTGAACCCCAACTCGTGTTGCCGGAGTGGATATCACGACACATCTTTTACTTGCTCCATATAATCAAAGCGTATGCTTCATTGGTATTAATTTCAATATTTATTGCATTTTTGTGCCATTCATATTTCATTTCATGCTTCTTTGGCATGTTTCAACTTTCAAATTTACTAAGAACAGAGGAAACTGAGCTTAAAAAAAATCAAGTTACAAATTTGAAGCTTTTTTCTAAAAACATCGATTGACTTAGTGAATGACATGTGTACGTATGATATAGGCGGATTTAAAAGTTTATGGGAGAGGGGGGAGAGAAAAAAAGCCACAAGTTAGCATTTTAGGCTCTTGAAGAATCGTGCTCTGCAAGTAACTTATATTTTAAACGCTATCACTTCGGGTTCTTCACCTCGTTTGATAGTTAGCTACAATAAATTTTGATTTAGCTAGGGGCTCATACACGCCCGATAGAGTCAAAATTATTCTCATTTTTACCCATTAGGGGAAGTCGAAACTGTGGATAAAACACTTATTTTTATTTTTGAAAATTTCTTAATTTTTTTTTCATTTTTTTTTGGTATTTTTGCAAAAAAATTGGTGGTAAAAACGGGATTATGTGATAACAACGGCTACAGGTAAAATCGAATCGAAGATCCCCCAAACGGAAGTATGTGTTAACAACTGGCTGCAGGCACATCCGAATCGAAGATCCTCCCAACGGGATTCTGTGATAAAACGGCTGCAGGCAAAAACTGTATCGAAGATCCCCCCCCCCATATAGAACTACACATCGTCTCGATGTTTTTCAAAGGGGCCCCCAACCTTGTAAATCTAAGGCCGTTATAAAGTGTGCCCAAAAGATAAAACGTTAGACGATTAGATTTGGATACTGGAGTCCCAAAATGAAGCATGGATGTGGAATCTCTTGATAAAAGATTACAAGCAGAGAGTTCTTACACTCCGGGCAATCCTGGCAATTAACAATACAAAACACGGGAAAACCGAGTAATGGAAAGGCAAAACCTCTCACGTCACTCAATTAGAAAAATAGAAGAAGATAGAGAAAGATAAGCATGGGGTTGCCTTTCCCACGATAGCGCTTGTTAAGGTCGCTATGCATGACCCGTCACTGAGTTATTGGGACATTAAGGGATGTTTGGTAGTATCGGGCTACCAATTGTGGTACGTCCCCTTTAAAGTAGTGCTTTAAACGATGACCATTCACTTTGAAATTTGGCCCGGAGTTTTGAGATAACTCGATGGTGCCGTATGGAAAAAAACATTGTGATAGTGAATGTTCTTGACCAGCGGGTTTTTAAGCTTTCCTGAGAAAACTTAATCTAGAGTTTAAAGAGGAGGACGCGATCACGACGTTGACAAACGCGGGGGGTTCTTGATCTTCGGAAGTGTGGATTTCTCTTTGTTTTCTTCTTTGTAGATCAGAGAGTTTTTCATAGGCATGATCACGAAGTTCATTAAGTTCATTGAGTTGAACTTTCCTGTGATCACCCGCGGTTTTGATATCAAAGTTGGTATGCTTAAGGGCCAAGTAAGCTTTGTGCTCGAGTTCGATCGGAAGATTACATGCCTTCCCGTATCACATGCTTGTATGGATTTCACCGAGGGGTGTTTGTAAGCTGTGGATAAGCCCAAGTGCGTCATCAATTTATCCAGTGACCAAGAGGCACTGATTTTCGCCACGGTCCTTTCAAGGAATTCGCTTCAAACTTCGATTGGTTACCTCAACTTGTCCACTTGTTTGTGGATGATAGCGGTGGAGAGATCGATGAGTGACTCGTATTTTAAGCTGACTTGGAAATTGGGTCATTGCAAAAAATGGGTTCTGCGAATCACTTTATGATTGCACGAGGGGCACCGAATCTGGCGAAAGAGTGATTTAAGAAATTTGCAAACAACTCGGGGCGTTTTTATTGGTTGGGGAGCGCTTTTGCCTTAACCATTTTGATAAAATAATCAACGGCCACGGGATGTATCTTGTTGCCTTTGGATGTTGGGAATGGCCCCATTAAGGTCAATTGCCCCAGACGTCAAAGATTTCACAAAAACTTGAATGGAATTTTGGGGAATCTCATTCTGTTGTGTAACTTTTCGTGACGCTGGCATGAGTTGCAGTTTTAACCAACTCCTGGGCATTTTGTAGATCGTGGGCCAAAAGAATCTGGAATCGAGACTTTTCTTGCTGTGTAGTTAGCCCCTGTGATGTCCACCGGTGGGCCATCGTGGCAAGCCATGAGGAATGTCATAGGCTCTTGCCAAAAACACAAGTCGAATAACGATTCCGCAAGATTTTTAAAGAAAGGGGATCTTCCAGAAATAATGCTTCACATCTTTGAGTATTTTTCTTTTTTGTGGGTTGTCATCCTCTTGATTCATGAAATTTCCCGCATGTAGTTTGCGATTTCAGCAAACATGGGGTACTAGCATCAAGAACAGCAATTCGAAACTAGAGTTTCAAGAGGAAAACTTTCATTTATTTCTCTTTGGATCGAGCTTACTCTTGTGAGGATTCCTAATCGTGATAGATGATCTTTTATGCCGCTAGGTTCTCATATTCCTTTTGTTGTCCAACACATCAAAAGTAGAATCTTGAAGGAGCAGAAACCCATAGAGCAATCTTCGCCTTAGATTCTTTTTAGCAAAGAGATACTTGAGGGCGGATGATCCGTATACACAGTGCATTTGTTCATGACAAGGTAAGAATCGGAATTTTTCGATGGTACACCACGGCTAACATTTCTTTCTTGTCGTGGTTGTAAAGTATTCCGCCTTTCATTCATTGTTGTACTTGCATAATGTATAGGCTTGAAGTGTTTCTTCATTGACGTTGCCCCAAGACTGCCAACCTTATATGCGAAATCGCTTGCATCGCACTAAGCTCAAATGGTTTATTCCAGTCTGGGTGCAATCTGGATTGGATAGCACTCGGTTGTTCTTTTGAGAGTGTAAAATTTCAATACACTCTTTGGAGAAATAACACGGTTAGTCTCGTTTTCATGACAAAAGGGTCATGGGGCGGGCTATTTTTGAGAAATTCTGAATGGAATCTTCTAAAAAACCTTGGCCGAAACGTCAAAAATAAAAATTTCAAATTTTCGTTCGTAATGAAATACAAAAATAATTATTTACGACAAATAAATTTAAATGTCGGCGTTCGTTCACACGAATTTCTAAAATAATAATTATGACATTGAATTCGTGATCGTCATATGCGTCGTAAAACTCGGTTTAATACAATTTGTATTTGAACAACTAGTTTTTTGTCTTCTAGAAGTTGAATTTTATGTTTACAGAAAGATGGACAGATTCCAGGAATGTCAGTGGTTTTCCAAGCAAAGGCTTGCTTGTGGTTCTTAAGGACGAAAACGAGTTTGTTTTTGTTTTCTTCAGAAAGCTGAGATGATATGATTACAGGAAGAAAAAAGGGTTCTTCTAAGAATGCATATTCCAAGTTATCAGGAAGTGGTTTAAGTTCAAGATCCGTAGGAGGTTCTTCAAGAAATGTCTTGATCTTATAATCGGTGTTAAAGGTGATTTTTTTGAGTGGCGGTTCTTCGGTGTCGAATTCAGATTCAGAGTTTTCTTCGGTGGTCCTTGCTACAAATTCATCAAATTCAGCAAATAGTTTTTCTTCGAGGATGGTTCCTGTTAGGTCACATGAATCTTGAATCAATCATATCAACATGTAAGATTAGAGATAATAAGGGCAAGTAAAGGGAAAAATTCAAATCTTATTAAGGAGGGAAAATGAGAGTTAGTTACAAGGGCATCACCCTCTAATGAAGATTAGAGGGCTATTTATAGGCAATGGGAGGAAGGCTTCCCTTCCTTATTTTCTTAAATTGACAATACTAGTCCCTAGACTTTGATTATTATGCTATTTCTTACTTCAAGCATAATAAACCTTATTACAAGCAATATTAAACTAAACAAAATAAAGTCTAATAACAAAATATAATAAAACCACATAATCGACACTTTTCCATAAACCTAACAGGTTGTTCATTTTTCACACATTAATAAAAGTTCTCTTATATGTTTACTTTCTCTCTCTAAGTGTTCATCCAACCCTCTCTCTCACTAAAACAATCTATTTCCCTCTCATCTAGTATGTTATTAGATTAGTCTTCCCAATCAATTCAAGACACTTTAACCTGCGCAAGCAAATTAACAAAAGATAAAAAAGTGGTCGAGCCTTATGATAGAAAACTGTATTAGCCATCATTAATCCAATTAGAAGTTGTTTTGTTTATTCAATGCAATGATTACTTATCTCGAAGAGGCATATCATTCTTAGACTTAGGCGGGACTTTATCCTAAGACCTAAACACATTAATTCTGTCATAATTAAAGCATCCGCGAAAAGCATCCTTATTACCTGATTATAATCTATCTTAGGGATTAAAGCAATGGTGATCTTATTAAACCCTAGCTCATAGAGACTTTACCCACTTACTACTTAATGGCAATTTATACTCTAGTAGTCTACTTATCCAACTATCCAATGGAATCAGAATATTATTTGTTAAATTATCTAGATTCACCTACTAGTCAACATGTTTAATAAACTAAAGGCCGTTTCCATTAACTAGTTAAGCCAGAAGCGTATCCTTAGCATGAATTTAGAAGGACAATATTTGTGATCCTATGATTCTAGATGTATAAATTACTATATGGAAAGCTATCCAGACATCTAGATTACTTAGTCCGTATCACTAGATCCAGTTGAATGATAGGTCACATACAAAAGCACGTAAACAAGTATGAATTGATAAACATAAACAAGCATACAACGATAAATTAAGCAATCGAGATATAAACAAAACCAAGCATTCAGATCTTCATAATAATGGCTAATACCCAAAGGTATTAGCCTTCAGACATCATAATTAATACAAGAGTAATTGTTTTAGCCAAGGTAAACTAACCGAGTTAATGAATGATACAAAAAACTGAACGATTACAAAAGTATAAGAAATTACGTGTTGTCTTCTATAGATTAGAATGCGTTGCAAGACCTCTTCTGCTCTTTTTCTCCTCTGAAAATCAACTTTTATGGTTTAGGTATCGATAATATGATTTTTAGCCTCACTTTAAAACTTTTTTTTAGCTTTGTATTTATAGGGTCTGGAAGTCGGTTCGATACGGCGTATCCAAGGGATTGGATACTGCGTATTGGAGTTTCTTAGAGTAGGGATCATGTTTGATATCTTCCAGAATATTCACATACTATATCTTCAATACGGCGTATTGACTTTTTCTAGATACGGCGTATTGGACTTGTTTCCTTTTGGTTTCTTTGGTGAGTCTTTTTGCAGGGCAAGGGATACGCCGTAAATCTTCCGTTGATGGATACGGCATATAGTAGTCAGATGTTAATCTTTTAATAATATCTTTCGTTTTATTGCCCAGAATGCTGCGACTTTTGCTAATATTCACCAAGTACTATGTAATTACTGTAATTCTTAAATATAAACGATTAAGTAACAATTCTTTTCAATAACTATACAAAATGGGTAAATAACATAGGATAAATGATGTTATAAAATAGACGTTATTTGATGTACACCCCAAGTCTCCCAATAAACATTTTAAGTTTATTAAACAATTATTAAGACCATGCCTAGTTTGATTATTTAAGACCTAACACAGTCACCGTATTTCACCAAGCCAAGAAAATATTTTCTCTTCTCCTACATTCCATAGTAACTGGCCAAAGCTGCAAGAACAAGAAAAAGTAGGTTTTTTGCTTTTTCAAGTGTTTTACAAGAAGTTCTAAAGGGGTTTAGTAGTGAATATAAAATCATAATTTAAGGTTTTGATTTAGGTTTGTTACATTAAACAAATCTCAATCATCGTATCCTTCATGGTTTCAAAATCTTTCTCATTACTTTTATTATAGTTATTTTGTTATGAAAATCTTTAATTACAAAGTTATTTATCACCAACTAGGTAGTATTTTAGAGATTTACAAAGAAAACAAGTGAATAGTTTATAATATATACTTGCAAAATGAATATGTAGAAAATTAGTAATAGACAATATTTCATATACTTAGAATAATTATTTTATGGACTTACACGTTACTTGTAACGTTATGTTTGTGGATTAAATTGGTAATTTATAAGATAGCTTAGTTTAGTTATATATTTAATTTCTTATTCTTGACATAATAATAATTTTGATGAAGTGGTGGAAGGGAGTAAGTTAGATTGGTATTTATGTTATGGTGGATGAATGTGGGGTGAAAGTGGTTGAAGGGATAGGTAAGATTGGTTTTGTTGTTGCCGAAATTGATTTGGACTAGTAGACTAGAAATAAAATTATTTGCAGTCTCGTTTTTCCTCTATTATTTTCGAACAAAATATTTGTTTGTGGAAGACGAGGCCTTAAATATGATTGTACACCTTCCCACGATTTCGTGGGTATATAAAGAACGGAAAAATCGGGATCTTATTTCCGAAGATGTTAATGGCGTTTTAAGTTTGGCGAAACATAAACAATTTTGACAGCTTTTACAATGTTTTCGGACATTCTGTCCAGTTTTTAAATTGAGGTTTTGACCCCTTTTGGGTCCGAATCGGCTAAAGTGTATAAAAGAAAACTTGTCCGGAATGATTTTTCCCTAAAATAAGAGACTTTTGTCGAGTCATGAATGTTTATAACGAAGGAGATACACTCCGTTAAAGTTGGACTATTTTTCTGAAAATTAAATAAGTTTCCTTGCTAGATTTTTATTTAATAAGAGAGGTTTGTACGTTTAGAATTTTAATTTGGGTTTTCAAGTGGTTTTTTTTCTGGGGGCGCCGAGTTTTTGAGCTATAAAAACCTTAGAAAATATTGTAGTATCACTTATATAACATTTATACGCGTCGAAAACTTTATAAATATTATTTTATAAACTAATTAGACTATAATTAAATTGACTATATGAAAATACTAAAAATAATGATCGAGCGAGATAGACAATAATTAATTTTTGACTATTAGAAAATATTACAAATGTGGATACTTATATATTAAGTGGTGGCAAACTTGACGTAAATATTATTTGGACTTATAAACTAAAACGCAAACTATTAGATGGTGATATAATATTATAAAATATAGTGCATCATTTTATTTCGCTTGCATTATTCTAAATCGACCCATAATTAAATAGGTTGCATGCCGGACTTGTTGTGATGACTTCATTTGTTGATTTTCCCAAAAATCAATACTTTTTACTTGAGGTGAGTTTATAGCCCCGTTTTACTTATTTACCACTATTTACAAATCTCGGGGTGAGATAGATTGCTTGTTTTAAATTTGGACGCAAGTACTCTTCTAAATGATACGGATTAGCCTAAGTAGTGATAACCAAAATTTGACTCGCGCAAACTGACACCTTTATATTTGGATAAATATAAACAAATATAAATACACAACAAATAGGGATCAGAATCACGCGAGACCAATGAAACCGGAAGCAGTATAGAGTGTTCCCGGGTCGTTATGTCCCAACGAGGCTAGAGATGGAAAATCGAAAGACGATTGATGATTGGTGTTTGAATATGACAAGGAATGATTTGATGCTAATACTAATAAGCAAATGCACATAAAAATAAGCAAAGAAAATAAGCTGGAACAAAAATAAAAGCTAGAAATGGTAAAAACACTTAAAACTTTTACACTAAGACATAAAGAGCTCAAATAAGCTGAAGACAAATCAAATAAGCTAAACTAACTCTAAATAAGCAAAATCAAAAAGCAATTATACTAAGCAAAGCAGGAGAAACTCAGCAGTACTAACAACAGTACTACCAGTATTAACTAACAGTACTAACTTGGAGTTAGTACTGGTAGCTTTAAGTTAGTACTGGTAGCTTAAGGTTAGTACTGTTAGTTCAATGAAGCAAGAAATAAGCAAATAAGCTAAAACAGGTATTTAACTATCCCTAATAAGCACTCAGTAATCAGAATAAGCAACTAGAATAAACTACAATGGCAAATAAGCTAAAAAGCTACAAACTGATACACTATTGAAAATACTTTGAAAAGGAAAATAAGCTTAAATAAGCTTACCCCTAAAGACAGTAAAGGAAAATGGTTTAATCTACTCTAAAAAGCTAAGGAAATCTTAAATAAGCAGAAGAAATTAATAAGTTGATAGCTAAACATAACCACCATACTAACAGTTTTAACTAACTAGTACAACTTGAAGTTAGTACTGGTAGCTTTTAAGTTGTACTGTTGTTTAAATTCTCCAAAAATGAACTAGCAGTACTAACTTGGAGTTAGTACTGCTTGTTCAAAACAGCCCTTAACATTTCCAAAAATCATTTTTATTTCAAACTGATTAAAAACAGATTATCAAATAACAAATTAAAGCACTTAAGAGCAGACTTTAATCAAGAATAAGCACTTAAATAAGCTGAATTTTTCTAACAGTGTTAACTCAAAACTAACAGTGTTATTAAATGAACTAACAGTACTAACTAAGAAAGTGATACAAACTACTTTTAAACTAACAAATAAGCAAGATAAGCACTAAACATCATAATAAAGCATACATAAGCAAATATAAGTAATAAATAAGCACAATAAGCACTTCTGCAGTAAATAAGAAATGTAAGAAAAAGAGAGAGACTTACACAACCCTTGCTCAAAACAGGGTCCCAATCATAAAAAGAAAATCTACATGGCTATAGCTTGTAATAAAATAAGTAGTGGAGGAGTCCATAAGCCCATCCAGAACTGGCTTATCATCCGTAAAATAAGCTGTGGTGTATTTGAGAGTGATTTTCTCTTAACTACTTAACCTTTTAAATTTACTTAATTAAGGCAGCTTATTAATAAGCTGTATTGATGGCTTTTTGAACACAAACCAATACAATGAAGAAACTTGATAACTGGAATTGTAAATTAACTTAAAACCTCAAATTTGCATTTAAAACTTGAAAGAGTTACAAAGCTGAAAGCAAAAGCTGTAAATGACTTTGAAATTTAAACTAAGATTAAAAACTGAAATTAATTAAAAACTAACTAACTAACTAGTTATCTATCTTAATCAAAAGGTTACTAAAGGCTCTTATATTATTGCCGATGTCTTCATCTCTTGGACTGCAGCTTGTGTGGCTTCTCTTTGTGAGAGCAAAAAACCAAGTGGGCTTGTTTATTGTGAGGGGATTGTTAAAGCAAATTCCAGCCTTTAATTTCATTTGTGCTTCTTTGGTAGGTCAATCTCGCCATTGAAGATACTTGGGAAAGGTGTTTTTGAGGGATTGCCAAATGGCTTTATTACAGCTGGGGGGTCTAATTCTAAACAAAAAATAGTAGGGGTGGATATGAAATGATTTTGGCTAGGGTGTCGAGTAGGTTTTTGCAGGGGGCAAGAAAGTATGGGGAAGACGAAGACTTCCAAGTTTGTTAACTGGAGTTTTGGGGTGGGTTTTGGGGCGGGAAAGAAGACTTTTTGGGGAAGTAGCAGTTTTGTCCCCTCAAGTTATATAACTTGAATGCAATCTTTGCCCGGTTTGCAATTTTGACCCTTGTCTTTTTAATTCTTGTAATACAACTTGAGGTTTGGTAATTTTTAGTCCCTCAAGTTGTATTTTCTTCACTTGGATGACCTTTGACTTTGTCCTTTCCATTCCGTGCTTGGTTTTGTTTGGTTTTTGGCTTTCTTTTTGGCTCATCCGTTCATGCACAATACAAATGCAAAACATACAAATACAATATATTTTTGGTACGTTTTTAGTCGTTTAAGTCCGTTTAGAATGGAAAATGGTATGTGTAATTAAGCACATACCAACCCACTATGCCCGATTATCATGAACCGTTAATTACTTTGTGTAAGCACGAGTGTTAAAAATAAATCTATTTGGGATTAACATCCCCGTTCGGGTAAGTAACACTTACAAGTTTTGGAGGACCGAACTAACGGACATATACCATGTCAGACTACGGGTGTCTCGGGTTGGACACTCCCTAGGGTACTTTGATTGCATTAAATTGCATACACAACTGTGTCCAGTTTCGGTGTCATGAGCTTAGCATAATCGTAATTACTTTTGTGATGTTGTACGTGTTACAATTATTACACTCTTTTAAATCTTGCGGTCCAACCTTTATACTTATTTAAACCTATGAACTCACCAACTTTATGTTGACATTTTTAAGCATGTATTTCTCAGGTGCTTAATCCATTATGAAGTATTTGAAGTGCATTGGGTCTTCATTCATACAAGACTTTCATGCACTACTTTCCTCGTTATATTCTTTTTAAACTATGAATTCCATTTGATTCAAACTTGGGACAACTTGTTTGAACTAATTTATTTCAATGAACAACGAGGTTATCTTTTAAATGACTCATGTAGAGGTCGTTCCCTATTATCCTGTGCTTATGTATTATGAAGTAACGCCCTCGGTTACCATTTCGGCGCCACATATTTTGGGGGTGTTACTCATACCTACACTTATACACTTTTAAAAATTAAAATACATTTCCCTCCCCCTCACCTACATTGTACCGTCCACTTTCTCCCCCAAACCAATTATATTTAAATTTTGTCTTATACATTTTGTCCTTCTACCTTAACCCCTATTATCCAAGTATAAGGCTTAACATCTTAATGACCATGCAATAGCAAACCCCTCTTTTACATCCCTTTACACACCCCCTTTCTTACCCCTTGGTTAGATTATGGTTAGCTAGATAATACCATGTAATGAGCACACTATATAAAGAACAATTCCTAAGTTACTTTTATTTCACCAAAACACAAAACAAATCTCTCCCTTTCTATCTTATATCAAACGGCAGCCAACACCATGTATGGGTGATTTCCAAAATTATTTCTAGTGTTATTTAGAAGGAAGAACTTGGTGGTTTTGGAAGCTTGGGTTGTATACACAAAATTAGGATTATTTAAGGGTTTTTGTGTTGATTTAGTGAGCTATCCTTGTTCATATTTCTCCACATCTTTGTAAGCATTTTCATAAATATACTTTCATTCATTTATATCATATTTACATCTATATGTATCACCAGTAAGAGTTTGTGCCTTAAAAACCTTATCTTCATAACTTATGTTAAACTATCTGATGTAATATGTAATTTTTGTTTCACCAACTAAACTAATCTTTTGGTTAAATTTCTCTTCACTACACTTTAATTTAATGTTTAGAATAAATCATATTAAAAATCATAAACTATGGAATTAATCTTGTATTTTTAGTTTGAGGAACATATCTTAAAAGTTGAAAGTAAAAAGTGACTGAGTGGCTGACTTTTGACAAACATACGAACACTTTAGACTTGGGTTGACAGACAGTAGAGTACATGTAGTTATAGCCAAGACAAAAAGTTAAATATAGCAAGTTGAATCTGTAACACCCCCAATATTAGGTCGCAGCGGAATAAGGGTCCGGGGCGTGTTACTTCATAGATCAATAACACAAGATAT